>JAXIVJ010010645.1:0-46422 GCA_036785665.1 Chirona hameri | reverse complement strand
GTATGATGCAGGCGACGATGGTGTATGATGCAGGGTGTATGATGCAGGCGATGATGGTGTATGATGCAGGTGACGATGGTGTATGATGCAGGCGACGATGGTGTATGATGCAGGTGACGATGGTGTATGATGCAGGTGACGATGGTGTATGATGCAGGTGACGATGGTGTATGATGCAGGGTGTATGATGCAGGCGACGATGGTGTATGATGCAGGTGACGATGGTGTATGATGTAGGCGACGATGGTGTATGATGCAGGGTGTATGATGCAGGTGACGATGGTGTATGATGCAGGCGACGATGGTGTATGATGCAAGCGACGATGGTGTATGATGCAGGCGACGATGGTGTATGATGCAGGCGACGATGGTGTATGATGCAGGCGACGATGGTGTATGATGCAGGCGACGATGGTGTATGATGCAGGGTGTATGATGCAGGTGACGATGGTGTATGATGCAGGTGACGATGGTGTATGATGCAGGGTGTATGATGCAGGCGACGATGGTGTATGATGCAGGCGACGATGGTGTATGATGCTGGGTGTATGATGCAGGTGACGATGGTGTATGATGCAGGGTGACGATGGTGTATGATGCAGGTGACGATGGTGTATGATGCAGGGTGACGATGGTGTATGATGCAGGCGACGATGGTGTATGATGCAGGTGACGATGGTGTATGATGCAGGGTGTATGATGCAGGCGACGATGGTGTATGATGCAGGCGACGATGGTGTATGATGCAGGTGACGATGGTGTATGATGCAGGTGACGATGGTGTATGATGCAGGCGACGATGGTGTATGATGCAGGGTGTATGATGCAGGTGACGATGGTGTATGATGCAGGGTGACGATGGTGTATGATGCAGGTGACGATGGTGTATGATGCAGGTGACGATGGTGTATGATGCAGGTGACGATGGTGTATGATGCAGGGTGTATGATGCAGGCGACGATGGTGTATGATGCAGGTGACGATGGTGTATGATGCAGGGTGTATGATGCAGGTGACGATGGTGTATGATGCAGGCGACGATGGTGTATGATGCAGGTGACGATGGTGTATGATGCAGGCGACGATGGTGTATGATGCAGGGTGTATGATGCAGGCGACGATGGTGTATGATGCAGGTGACGATGGTGTATGATGCAGGCGACGATGGTGTATGATGCGGGGTGTATGATGCAGGCGACGATGGTGTATGATGCAGGTGACGATGGTGTATAATGCAGGCGACGAGGGTGTATGATGCAGGTGACGATGGTGTATGATGCAGGGTGTATGATGCAGGCGACGATGGTGTATGATGCAGGTGACGATGGTGTATGATGCAGGGTGTATGATGCAGGCGACGATGGTGTATGATGCAGGTGACGATGGTGTATGATGCAGGGTGTATGATGCAGGCGACGATGGTGTATGATGCAGGTGACGATGGTGTATGATGCAGGTGACGATGGTGTATGATGCAGGTGACGATGGTGTATGATGCAGGTGACGATGGTGTATGATGCAGGGTGTATGATGGTGTATGATGCAGGCGACGATGGTGTACGATGCAGGTGACGATGGTGTATGATGCAGGGTGTATGATGCAGGCGACGATGGTGTATGATGCAGGTGACGATGGTGTATGATGCAGGTGACGATGGTGTATGATGCAGGGGACGATGGTGTATGATGCAGGTGACGATGGTGTATGATGCAGGTGACGATGGTGTATGATGCAGGGTGTATGATGCAGGTGACGATGGTGTATGATGCAGGTGACGATGGTGTATGATGCAGGGGACGATGGTGTATGATGCAGGGGACGATGGTGTATGATGCAGGTGACGATGGTGTATGATGCAGGTGACGATGGTGTATGATGCAGGGTGTATGATGCAGGCGACGATGGTGTATGATGCAGGTGACGATGGTGTATGATGCAGGTGACGATGGTGTATGATGCAGGTGACGATGGTGTATGATGCAGGTGACGATGGTGTATGATGCAGGGTGTATGATGCAGGCGACGATGGTGTATGATGCAGGCGACGATGGTGTATGATGCAGGTGACGATGGTGTATGATGCAGGGTGTATGATGCAGGTGACGATGGTGTATGATGCAGGTGACGATGGTGTATGATGCAGGTGACGATGGTGTATGATGCAGGTGACGATGGTGTATGATGCAGGATGTATGATGCAGGTGACGATGGTGTATGATGCAGGTGACGATGGTGTATGATGCAGGTGACGATGGTGCATGATGCAGGGTGTATGATGCAGGTGACGATGGTGTATGATGCAGGTGACGATGGTGTATGATGCAGGTGACGATGGTGTATGATGCAGGTGACGATGGTGTATGATGCAGGTGACGATGGTGTATGATGCAGGTGACGATGGTGTATGATGCAGGGTGTATGATGCAGGCGACGATGGTGTATGATGCAGGCGACGATGGTGTATGATGCAGGTGACGATGGTGTATGATGCAGGGTGTATGATGCAGGTGACGATGGTGTATGATGCAGGGTGTATGATGCAGGTGACGATGGTGTATGATGCAGGGTGTATGATGCAGGTGACGATGGTGTATGATGCAGGCGACGATGGTGTATGATGCAGGTGACGATGGTGTATGATGCAGGCGACGATGGTGTATGATGCAGGTGACGATGGTGTATGATGCAGGGTGTATGATGCAGGTGACGATGGTGTATGATGCAGGTGACGATGGTGTATGATGCAGGTGACGATGGTGTATGATGCAGGTGACGATGGTGTATGATGCAGGGTGTATGATGCAGGTGACGATGGTGTATGATGCAGGTGACGATGGTGTATGATGCAGGTGACGATGGTGTATGATGCAGGTGACGATGGTGTATGATGCAGGTGACGATGGTGTATGATGCAGGTGACGATGGTGTATGATGCAGGTGACGATGGTGTATGATGCAGGCGACGATGGTGTATGATGCAGGTGACGATGGTGTATGATGCAGGCGACGATGGTGTATGATGCAGGTGACGATGGTGTATAATGCAGGCGACGAGGGTGTATGATGCAGGTGACGATGGTGTATGATGCAGGGTGTATGATGCAGGCGACGATGGTGTATGATGCAGGTGACGATGGTGTATGATGCAGGTGACGATGGTGTATGATGCAGGTGACGATGGTGTATGATGCAGGTGACGATGGTGTATGATGCAGGGTGTATGATGGTGTATGATGCAGGCGACGATGGTGTACGATGCAGGTGACGATGGTGTATGATGCAGGGTGTATGATGCAGGCGACGATGGTGTATGATGCAGGTGACGATGGTGTATGATGCAGGTGACGATGGTGTATGATGCAGGGGACGATGGTGTATGATGCAGGTGACGATGGTGTATGATGCAGGTGACGATGGTGTATGATGCAGGGTGTATGATGCAGGTGACGATGGTGTATGATGCAGGTGACGATGGTGTATGATGCAGGTGACGATGGTGTATGATGCAGGTGACGATGGTGTATGATGCAGGTGACGATGGTGTATGATGCAGGTGACGATGGTGTATGATGCAGGGTGTATGATGCAGGCGACGATGGTGTATGATGCAGGCGACGATGGTGTATGATGCAGGTGACGATGGTGTATGATGCAGGGTGTATGATGCAGGTGACGATGGTGTATGATGCAGGTGACGATGGTGTATGATGCAGGTGACGATGGTGTATGATGCAGGTGACGATGGTGTATGATGCAGGGTGTATGATGCAGGTGACGATGTTGTATGATGCAGGTGACGATGGTGTATGATGCAGGTGACGATGGTGTATGATGCAGGGTGTATGATGCAGGTGACGATGGTGTATGATGCAGGTGACGATGGTGTATGATGCAGGTGACGATGGTGTATGATGCAGGTGACGATGGTGTATGATGCAGGTGACGATGGTGTATGATGCAGGTGACGATGGTGTATGATGCAGGGTGTATGATGCAGGCGACGATGGTGTATGATGCAGGCGACGATGGTGTATGATGCAGGTGACGATGGTGTATGATGCAGGGTGTATGATGCAGGTGACGATGGTGTATGATGCAGGGTGTATGATGCAGGTGACGATGGTGTATGATGCAGGGTGTATGATGCAGGTGACGATGGTGTATGATGCAGGCGACGATGGTGTATGATGCAGGTGACGATGGTGTATGATGCAGGCGACGATGGTGTATGATGCAGGTGACGATGGTGTATGATGCAGGTGACGATGGTGTATGATGCAGGTGACGATGGTGTATGATGCAGGTGACGATGGTGTATGATGCAGGGTGTATGATGCAGGTGACGATGGTGTATGATGCAGGCGACGATGGTGTATGATGCAGGTGACGATGGTGTATGATGCAGGCGACGATGGTGTATGATGCAGGCGACGATGGTGTATGATGCAGGCGACGATGGTGTATGATGCAGGCGACGATGGTGTATGATGCAGGTGACGATGGTGTATGATGCAGGCGACGATGGTGTATGATGCAGGCGACGATGGTGTATGATGCAGGCGACGATGGTGTATGATGCAGGGTGTATGATGCAGGTGACGATGGTGTATGATGCAGGCGACGATGGTGTATGATGCAGGTGACGATGGTGTATGATGCAGGTGACGATGGTGTATGATGCAGGCGACGATGGTGTATGATGCAGGCGACGATGGTGTATGATGCAGGTGACGATGGTGTATGATGCAGGCGACGATGGTGTATGATGCAGGGTGTATGATGCAGGTGACGATGGTGTATGATGCAGGCGACGATGGTGTATGATGCAGGCGACGATGGTGTATGATGCAGGTGACGATGGTGTATGATGCAGGCGACGATGGTGTATGATGCAGGTGACGATGGTGTATGATGCAGGTGACGATGGTGTATGATGCAGGCGACGATGGTGTATGATGCAGGGTGTATGATGCAGGTGACGATGGTGTATGATGCAGGCGACGATGGTGTATGATGCAGGCGACGATGGTGTATGATGCAGGTGACGATGGTGTATGATGCAGGTGACGATGGTGTATGATGCAGGCGACGATGGTGTATGATGCAGGGTGACGATGGTGTATGATGCAGGCGACGATGGTGTATGATGCAGGCGACGATGGTGTATGATGCAGGGTGTATGATGCAGGTGACGATGGTGTATGATGCAGGCGACGATGGTGTATGATGCAGGTGACGATGGTGTATGATGCAGGTGACGATGGTGTATAATGCAGGCGACGATGGTGTATGATGCAGGTGACGATGGTGTATGATGCAGGTGACGATGGTGTATGATGCAGGTGACGATGGTGTATGATGCAGGTGACGATGGTGTATGATGCAGGTGACGATGGTGTATGATGCAGGTGACGATGGTGTATGATGCAGGTGACGATGGTGTATGATGCAGGTGACGATGGTGTATGATGCAGGTGACGATGGTGTATGATGCAGGTGACGATGGTGTATGATGCAGGTGACGATGGTGTATGATGCAGGTGACGATGGTGTATGATGCAGGGTGTATGATGCAGGCGATGATGGTGTATGATGCAGGTGACGATGGTGTATGATGCAGGTGACGATGGTGTATGATGCAGGCGACGATGGTGTATGATGCAGGTGACGATGGTGTATGATGCAGGTGACGATGGTGTATGATGCAGGTGACGATGGTGTATGATGCAGGTGACGATGGTGTATGATGCAGGTGACGATGGTGTATGATGCAGGCGACGATGGTGTATGATGCAGGGTGTATGATGCAGGCGATGATGGTGTATGATGCAGGTGACGATGGTGTATGATGCAGGTGACGATGGTGTATGATGCAGGTGACGATGGTGTATGATGCAGGTGACGATGGTGTATGATGCAGGTGACGATGGTGTATGATGCAGGTGACGATGGTGTATGATGCAGGTGACGATGGTGTATGATGCAGGTGACGATGGTGTATGATGCAGGTGACGATGGTGTATGATGCAGGGTGTATGATGCAGGTGACGATGGTGTATGATGCAGGTGACGATGGTGTATGATGCAGGCGACGATGGTGTATGATGCAGGTGACGATGGTGTATGATGCAGGTGACGATGGTGTATGATGCAGGCGACGATGGTGTATGATGCAGGTGACGATGGTGTATGATGCAGGGTGTATGATGCAGGTGACGATGGTGTATGATGCAGGTGACGATGCTGTATGATGCAGGTGACGATGGTGTATGATGCAGGTGACGATGGTGTATGATGCAGGGTGTATGATGCAGGTGACGATGGTGTATGATGCAGGTGACGATGGTGTATGATGCAGGTGACGATGGTGTATGATGCAGGCGACGATGGTGTATGATGCAGGTGACGATGGTGTATGATGCAGGTGACGATGGTGTATGATGCAGGGTGTATGATGCAGGTGACGATGGTGTATGATGCAGGTGACGATGGTGTATGATGCAGGCGACGATGGTGTATGATACAGGTGACGATGGTGTAAGATGCAGGTGACGATGGTGTATGATGCAGGTGACGATGGTGTATGATGCAGGTGACGATGGTGTATGATGCAGGCGACGATGGTGTATGATGCAGGTGACGATGGTGTATGATGCAGGTGACGATGGTGTATGACGCAGGCGACGATGGTGTATGATGCAGGTGACGATGGTGTATGATGCAGGCGACGATGGTGTATGATGCAGGGTGTATGATGCAGGTGACGATGGTGTATGATGCAGGCGACGATGGTGTATGATGCAGGTGACGATGGTGTATGATGCAGGCAACGATGGTGTATGATGCAGGGTGACGATGGTGTATGATGCAGGCGACGATGGTGTATGATGCAGGTGACGATGGTGTATGATGCAGGTGACGATGGTGTATGATGCAGGTGACGATGGTGTATGATGCAGGTGACAATGGTGTATGATGCAGGCGACGATGGTGTATGATGCAGGTGACGATGGTGTATGATGCAGGCGACGATGGTGTATGATGCATGCGACGATGGTGTATGATGCAGGCGACGATGGTGTATGATGCAGGCGACGATGGTGTATGATGCAGGTGACGATGGTGTATGATGCAGGCGACGATGGTGTATGATGCAGGCGACGATGGTGTATGATGCAGGCGACGATGGTGTATGATGCAGGGTGTATGATGCAGGCGACGATGGTGTATGATGCAGGCGACGATGGTGTATGATGCAGGTGACGATGGTGTATGATGCAGGCGACGATGGTGTATGATGCAGGTGACGATGGTGTATGATGCAGGAGACGATGGTGTATGATGCAGGGTGACGATGGTGTATGATGCAGGCGACGATGGTGTATGATGCAGGCGACGATGGTGTATGATGCAGGGTGTATGATGCAGGTGACGATGGTGTATGATGCAGGCGACGATGGTGTATGATGCAGGCGACGATGGTGTATGATGCAGGTGACGATGGTGTATGATGCAGGCGACGATGGTGTATGATGCAGGCGACGATGGTGTATGATGCAGGCGACGATGGTGTTTGATGCAGGTGACGATGGTGTATGATGCAGGTGACGATGGTGTATGATGCAGGTGACGATGGTGTATGATGCAGGCGACGATGGTGTATGATGCAGGTGACGATGGTGTATGATGCAGGCGACGATGGTGTATGATGCAGGTGACGATGGTGTATGATGCAGGTGACGATGGTGTATGATGCAGGCGACGATGGTGTATGATGCAGGTGACGATGGTGTATGATGCAGGCGACGATGGTGTATGATGCAGGGTGTATGATGCAGGTGACGATGGTGTATGATGCAGGCGACGATGGTGTATGATGCAGGTGACGATGGTGTATGATGCAGGCGACGATGGTGTATGATGCAGGGTGACGATGGTGTATGATGCAGGCGACGATGGTGTATGATGCAGGCGACGACGGTGTATGATGCAGGGTGTATGATGCAGGTGACGATGGTGTATGATGCAGGTGACGATGGTGTATGATGCAGGTGACGATGGTGTACGATGCAGGTGACGATGGTGTATGATGCAGGTGACGATGGTGTATGATGCAGGTGACGATGGTGTATGATGCAGGTGACGATGGTGTATGATGCAGGTGACGATGGTGTATGATGCAGGTGACGATGGTGTATGATGCAGGTGACGATGGTGTATGATGCAGGCGACGATGGTGTATGATGCAGGGTGTATGATGCAGGCGATGATGGTGTATGATGCAGGTGACGATGGTGTATGATGCAGGCGACGATGGTGTATGATGCAGGTGACGATGGTGTATGATGCAGATGACGATGGTGTATGATGCAGGTGACGATGGTGTATGATGCAGGTGACGATGGTGTATGATGCAGGTGACGATGGTGTATGATGCAGGGTGTATGATGCAGGTGACGATGGTGTATGATGCAGGTGACGATGGTGTATGATGCAGGCGACGATGGTGTATGATGCAGGTGACGATGGTGTATGATGCAGGTGACGATGGTGTATGATGCAGGCGACGATGGTGTATGATGCAGGTGACGATGGTGTATGATGCAGGGTGTATGATGCAGGTGACGATGGTGTATGATGCAGGTGACGATGGTGTATGATGCAGGTGACGATGGTGTATGATGCAGGTGACGATGGTGTATGATGCAGAGTGTATGATGCAGGTGACGATGGTGTATGATGCAGGTGACGATGGTGTATGATGCAGGTGACGATGGTGTATGATGCAGGTGACGATGGTGTATGATGCAGGTGACGATGGTGTATGATGCAGGGTGTATGATGCAGGCGACGATGGTGTATGATGCAGGCGACGATGGTGTATGATGCAGGTGACGATGGTGTATGATGCAGGGTGTATGATGCAGGTGACGATGGTGTATGATGCAGGTGACGATGGTGTATGATGCAGGTGACGATGGTGTATGATGCAGGTGACGATGGTGTATGATGCAGGTGACGATGGTGTATGATGCAGGTGACGATGGTGTATGATGCAGGGTGTATGATGCAGGCGACGATGGTGTATGATGCAGGCGACGATGGTGTATGATGCAGGTGACGATGGTGTATGATGCAGGGTGTATGATGCAGGTGACGATGGTGTATGATGCAGGGTGTATGATGCAGGTGACGATGGTGTATGATGCAGGGTGTATGATGCAGGTGACGATGGTGTATGATGCAGGCGACGATGGTGTATGATGCAGGTGACGATGGTGTATGATGCAGGCGACGATGGTGTATGATGCAGGTGACGATGGTGTATGATGCAGGTGACGATGGTGTATGATGCAGGTGACGATGGTGTATGATGCAGGTGACGATGGTGTATGATGCAGGGTGTATGATGCAGGTGACGATGGTGTATGATGCAGGCGACGATGGTGTATGATGCAGGTGACGATGGTGTATGATGCAGGCGACGATGGTGTATGATGCAGGCGACGATGGTGTATGATGCAGGCGACGATGGTGTATGATGCAGGCGACGATGGTGTATGATGCAGGTGACGATGGTGTATGATGCAGGCGACGATGGTGTATGATGCAGGCGACGATGGTGTATGATGCAGGCGACGATGGTGTATGATGCAGGGTGTATGATGCAGGTGACGATGGTGTATGATGCAGGCGACGATGGTGTATGATGCAGGTGACGATGGTGTATGATGCAGGTGACGATGGTGTATGATGCAGGCGACGATGGTGTATGATGCAGGCGACGATGGTGTATGATGCAGGTGACGATGGTGTATGATGCAGGCGACGATGGTGTATGATGCAGGTGACGATGGTGTATGATGCAGGCGACGATGGTGTATGATGCAGGGTGACGATGGTGTATGATGCAGGCGACGATGGTGTATGATGCAGGCGACGATGGTGTATGATGCAGGGTGTATGATGCAGGTGACGATGGTGTATGATGCAGGCGACGATGGTGTATGATGCAGGGCGACGATGGTGTATGATGCAGGTGACGATGGTGTATGATGCAGGCGACGATGGTGTATGATGCAGGCGACGATGGTGTATGATGCAGGCGACGATGGTGTATGATGCAGGTGACGATGGTGTATGATGCAGGTGACGATGGTGTATGATGCAGGTGACGATGGTGTATGATGCAGGCGACGATGGTGTATGATGCAGGTGACGATGGTGTATGATGCAGGCGACGATGGTGTATGATGCAGGTGACGATGGTGTATGATGCAGGTGACGATGGTGTATGATGCAGGCGACGATGGTGTATGATGCAGGTGACGATGGTGTATGATGCAGGCAACGATGGTGTATGATGCAGGGTGTATGATGCAGGTGACGATGGTGTATGATGCAGGCGACGATGGTGTATGATGCAGGTGACGATGGTGTATGATGCAGGCGACGATGGTGTATGATGCAGGGTGACGATGGTGTATGATGCAGGCGACGATGGTGTATGATGCAGGCGACGATGGTGTATGATGCAGGGTGTATTATGCAGGTGACGATGGTGTATGATGCAGGCGACGATGGTGTATGATGCAGGTGACGATGGTGTATGATGCAGGTGACGATGGTGTATGATGCAGGCGACGATGGTGTATGATGCAGGCGACGATGGTATATGATGCAGGTGACGATGGTGTATGATGCAGGTGACGATGGTGTATGATGCAGGTGACGATGGTGTATGATGCAGGTGACGATGGTGTATGATGCAGGTGACGATGGTGTATGATGCAGGTGACGATGGTGTATGATGCAGGTGACGATGGTGTATGATGCAGGTGACGATGGTGTATGATGCAGGTGACGATGGTGTATGATGCAGGTGACGATGGTGTATGATGCAGGTGACGATGGTGTATGATGCAGGGTGTATGATGCAGGCGATGATGGTGTATGATGCAGGTGACGATGGTGTATGATGCAGGTGACGATGGTGTATGATGCAGGCGACGATGGTGTATGATGCAGGTGACGATGGTGTATGATGCAGGTGACGATGGTGTATGATGCAGGTGACGATGGTGTATGATGCAGGTGACGATGGTGTATGATGCAGGGTGTATGATGCAGGCGACGATGGTGTATGATGCAGGCGACGATGGTGTATGATGCAGGTGACGATGGTGTATGATGCAGGGTGTATGATGCAGGTGACGATGGTGTATGATGCAGGTGACGATGGTGTATGATGCAGGTGACGATGGTGTATGATGCAGGTGACGATGGTGTATGATGCAGGTGACGATGGTGTATGATGCAGGTGACGATGGTGTATGATGCAGGGTGTATGATGCAGGCGACGATGGTGTATGATGCAGGTGACGATGGTGTATGATGCAGGTGACGATGGTGTATGATGCAGGCGACGATGGTGTATGATGCAGGTGACGATGGTGTATGATGCAGGCGACGATGGTGTATGATGCAGGTGACGATGGTGTATGATGCAGGTGACGATGGTGTATGATGCAGGCGACGATGGTGTATGATGCAGGTGACGATGGTGTATGATGCAGGCAACGATGGTGTATGATGCAGGGTGTATGATGCAGGTGACGATGGTGTATGATGCAGGCGACGATGGTGTATGATGCAGGTGACGATGGTGTATGATGCAGGCGACGATGGTGTATGATGCAGGGTGACGATGGTGTATGATGCAGGCGACGATGGTGTATGATGCAGGCGACGATGGTGTATGATGCAGGGTGTATTATGCAGGTGACGATGGTGTATGATGCAGGCGACGATGGTGTATGATGCAGGTGACGATGGTGTATGATGCAGGTGACGATGGTGTATGATGCAGGCGACGATGGTGTATGATGCAGGCGACGATGGTATATGATGCAGGTGACGATGGTGTATGATGCAGGTGACGATGGTGTATGATGCAGGTGACGATGGTGTATGATGCAGGTGACGATGGTGTATGATGCAGGTGACGATGGTGTATGATGCAGGTGACGATGGTGTATGATGCAGGTGACGATGGTGTATGATGCAGGTGACGATGGTGTATGATGCAGGTGACGATGGTGTATGATGCAGGTGACGATGGTGTATGATGCAGGTGACGATGGTGTATGATGCAGGGTGTATGATGCAGGCGATGATGGTGTATGATGCAGGTGACGATGGTGTATGATGCAGGTGACGATGGTGTATGATGCAGGCGACGATGGTGTATGATGCAGGTGACGATGGTGTATGATGCAGGTGACGATGGTGTATGATGCAGGTGACGATGGTGTATGATGCAGGTGACGATGGTGTATGATGCAGGTGACGATGGTGTATGATGCAGGCGACGATGGTGTATGATGCAGGGTGTATGATGCAGGCGATGATGGTGTATGATGCAGGTGACGATGGTGTATGATGCAGGCGACGATGGTGTATGATGCAGGTGACGATGGTGTATGATGCAGGTGACGATGGTGTATGATGCAGGTGACGATGGTGTATGATGCAGGGTGTATGATGCAGGCGACGATGGTGTATGATGCAGGTGACGATGGTGTATGATGTAGGCGACGATGGTGTATGATGCAGGGTGTATGATGCAGGTGACGATGGTGTATGATGCAGGCGACGATGGTGTATGATGCAAGCGACGATGGTGTATGATGCAGGCGACGATGGTGTATGATGCAGGCGACGATGGTGTATGATGCAGGCGACGATGGTGTATGATGCAGGCGACGATGGTGTATGATGCAGGGTGTATGATGCAGGTGACGATGGTGTATGATGCAGGTGACGATGGTGTATGATGCAGGGTGGTGTATGATGCAGGCGACGATGGTGTATGATGCAGGCGACGATGGTGTATGATGCTGGGTGTATGATGCAGGTGACGATGGTGTATGATGCAGGGTGACGATGGTGTATGATGCAGGTGACGATGGTGTATGATGCAGGGTGACGATGGTGTATGATGCAGGCGACGATGGTGTATGATGCAGGTGACGATGGTGTATGATGCAGGGTGTATGATGCAGGCGATGATGGTGTATGATGCAGGTGACGATGGTGTATGATGCAGGTGACGATGGTGTATGATGCAGGCGACGATGGTGTATGATGCAGGTGACGATGGTGTATGATGCAGGTGACGATGGTGTATGATGCAGGTGACGATGGTGTATGATGCAGGTGACGATGGTGTATGATGCAGGTGACGATGGTGTATGATGCAGGCGACGATGGTGTATGATGCAGGGTTGTATGATGCAGGCGATGATGGTGTATGATGCAGGTGACGATGGTGTATGATGCAGGCGACGATGGTGTATGATGCAGGTGACGATGGTGTATGATGCAGGTGACGATGGTGTATGATGCAGGTGACGATGGTGTATGATGCAGGGTGTATGATGCAGGCGACGATGGTGTATGATGCAGGTGACGATGGTGTATGATGCAGGCGACGATGGTGTATGATGCAGGGTGTATGATGCAGGTGACGATGGTGTATGATGCAGGCGACGATGGTGTATGATGCAAGCGACGATGGTGTATGATGCAGGCGACGATGGTGTATGATGCAGGCGACGATGGTGTATGATGCAGGCGACGATGGTGTATGATGCAGGCGACGATGGTGTATGATGCAGGGTGTATGATGCAGGTGACGATGGTGTATGATGCAGGTGACGATGGTGTATGATGCAGGGTGTATGATGCAGGCGACGATGGTGTATGATGCAGGCGACGATGGTGTATGATGCAGGGTGTATGATGCAGGTGACGATGGTGTATGATGCAGGGTGACGATGGTGTATGATGCAGGTGACGATGGTGTATGATGCAGGGTGACGATGGTGTATGATGCAGGCGACGATGGTGTATGATGCAGGTGACGATGGTGTATGATGCAGGGTGTATGATGCAGGCGACGATGGTGTATGATGCAGGCGACGATGGTGTATGATGCAGGTGACGATGGTGTATGATGCAGGTGACGATGGTGTATGATGCAGGCGACGATGGTGTATGATGCAGGGTGTATGATGCAGGTGACGATGGTGTATGATGCAGGGTGACGATGGTGTATGATGCAGGTGACGATGGTGTATGATGCAGGTGACGATGGTGTATGATGCAGGTGACGATGGTGTATGATGCAGGGTGTATGATGCAGGCGACGATGGTGTATGATGCAGGTGACGATGGTGTATGATGCAGGGTGTATGATGCAGGTGACGATGGTGTATGATGCAGGCGACGATGGTGTATGATGCAGGTGACGATGGTGTATGATGCAGGCGACGATGGTGTATGATGCAGGGTGTATGATGCAGGCGACGATGGTGTATGATGCAGGTGACGATGGTGTATGATGCAGGCGACGATGGTGTATGATGCAGGGTGTATGATGCAGGCGACGATGGTGTATGATGCAGGTGACGATGGTGTATAATGCAGGCGACGAGGGTGTATGATGCAGGTGACGATGGTGTATGATGCAGGGTGTATGATGCAGGCGACGATGGTGTATGATGCAGGTGACGATGGTGTATGATGCAGGGTGTATGATGCAGGCGACGATGGTGTATGATGCAGGTGACGATGGTGTATGATGCAGGGTGTATGATGCAGGCGACGATGGTGTATGATGCAGGTGACGATGGTGTATGATGCAGGTGACGATGGTGTATGATGCAGGTGACGATGGTGTATGATGCAGGTGACGATGGTGTATGATGCAGGGTGTATGATGGTGTATGATGCAGGCGACGATGGTGTACGATGCAGGTGACGATGGTGTATGATGCAGGGTGTATGATGCAGGCGACGATGGTGTATGATGCAGGTGACGATGGTGTATGATGCAGGCGACGATGGTGTATGATGCAGGTGACGATGGTGTATGATGCAGGGTGTATGATGCAGGTGACGATGGTGTATGATGCAGGGTGTATGATGCAGGTGACGATGGTGTATGATGCAGGGTGTATGATGCAGGCGACGATGGTGTATGATGCAGGTGACGATGGTGTATGATGCAGGTGACGATGGTGTATGATGCAGGTGACGATGGTGTATGATGCAGGTGACGATGGTGTATGATGCAGGGGACGATGGTGTATGATGCAGGTGACGATGGTGTATGATGCAGGTGACGATGGTGTATGATGCAGGGTGTATGATGCAGGTGACGATGGTGTATGATGCAGGTGACGATGGTGTATGATGCAGGTGACGATGGTGTATGATGCAGGTGACGATGGTGTATGATGCAGGTGACGATGGTGTATGATGCAGGGTGTATGATGCAGGCGACGATGGTGTATGATGCAGGCGACGATGGTGTATGATGCAGGTGACGATGGTGTATGATGCAGGGTGTATGATGCAGGTGACGATGGTGTATGATGCAGGTGACGATGGTGTATGATGCAGGTGACGATGGTGTATGATGCAGGTGACGATGGTGTATGATGCAGGTGACGATGGTGTATGATGCAGGTGACGATGGTGTATGATGCAGGGTGTATGATGCAGGCGACGATGGTGTATGATGCAGGCGACGATGGTGTATGATGCAGGTGACGATGGTGTATGATGCAGGGTGTATGATGCAGGTGACGATGGTGTATGATGCAGGGTGTATGATGCAGGTGACGATGGTGTATGATGCAGGGTGTATGATGCAGGTGACGATGGTGTATGATGCAGGCGACGATGGTGTATGATGCAGGTGACGATGGTGTATGATGCAGGCGACGATGGTGTATGATGCAGGTGACGATGGTGTATGATGCAGGTGACGATGGTGTATGATGCAGGTGACGATGGTGTATGATGCAGGTGACGATGGTGTATGATGCAGGGTGTATGATGCAGGTGACGATGGTGTATGATGCAGGCGACGATGGTGTATGATGCAGGTGACGATGGTGTATGATGCAGGCGACGATGGTGTATGATGCAGGCGACGATGGTGTATGATGCAGGCGACGATGGTGTATGATGCAGGCGACGATGGTGTATGATGCAGGTGACGATGGTGTATGATGCAGGCGACGATGGTGTATGATGCAGGCGACGATGGTGTATGATGCAGGCGACGATGGTGTATGATGCAGGGTGTATGATGCAGGTGACGATGGTGTATGATGCAGGCGACGATGGTGTATGATGCAGGTGACGATGGTGTATGATGCAGGTGACGATGGTGTATGATGCAGGCGACGATGGTGTATGATGCAGGCGACGATGGTGTATGATGCAGGTGACGATGGTGTATGATGCAGGCGACGATGGTGTATGATGCAGGTGACGATGGTGTATGATGCAGGCGACGATGGTGTATGATGCAGGGTGACGATGGTGTATGATGCAGGCGACGATGGTGTATGATGCAGGCGACGATGGTGTATGATGCAGGGTGTATGATGCAGGTGACGATGGTGTATGATGCAGGCGACGATGGTGTATGATGCAGGCGACGATGGTGTATGATGCAGGTGACGATGGTGTATGATGCAGGCGACGATGGTGTATGATGCAGGCGACGATGGTGTATGATGCAGGCGACGATGGTGTATGATGCAGGTGACGATGGTGTATGATGCAGGTGACGATGGTGTATGATGCAGGTGACGATGGTGTATGATGCAGGCGACGATGGTGTATGATGCAGGTGACGATGGTGTATGATGCAGGCGACGATGGTGTATGATGCAGGTGACGATGGTGTATGATGCAGGTGACGATGGTGTATGATGCAGGCGACGATGGTGTATGATGCAGGTGACGATGGTGTATGATGCAGGCAACGATGGTGTATGATGCAGGGTGTATGATGCAGGTGACGATGGTGTATGATGCAGGCGACGATGGTGTATGATGCAGGTGACGATGGTGTATGATGCAGGCGACGATGGTGTATGATGCAGGGTGACGATGGTGTATGATGCAGGCGACGATGGTGTATGATGCAGGCGACGATGGTGTATGATGCAGGGTGTATTATGCAGGTGACGATGGTGTATGATGCAGGCGACGATGGTGTATGATGCAGGTGACGATGGTGTATGATGCAGGTGACGATGGTGTATGATGCAGGCGACGATGGTGTATGATGCAGGCGACGATGGTATATGATGCAGGTGACGATGGTGTATGATGCAGGTGACGATGGTGTATGATGCAGGTGACGATGGTGTATGATGCAGGTGACGATGGTGTATGATGCAGGTGACGATGGTGTATGATGCAGGTGACGATGGTGTATGATGCAGGTGACGATGGTGTATGATGCAGGTGACGATGGTGTATGATGCAGGTGACGATGGTGTATGATGCAGGTGACGATGGTGTATGATGCAGGTGACGATGGTGTATGATGCAGGGTGTATGATGCAGGCGATGATGGTGTATGATGCAGGTGACGATGGTGTATGATGCAGGTGACGATGGTGTATGATGCAGGCGACGATGGTGTATGATGCAGGTGACGATGGTGTATGATGCAGGTGACGATGGTGTATGATGCAGGTGACGATGGTGTATGATGCAGGTGACGATGGTGTATGATGCAGGTGACGATGGTGTATGATGCAGGCGACGATGGTGTATGGTGCAGGGTGTATGATGCAGGCGATGATGGTGTATGATGCAGGTGACGATGGTGTATGATGCAGGCGACGATGGTGTATGATGCAGGTGACGATGGTGTATGATGCAGGTGACGATGGTGTATGATGCAGGTGACGATGGTGTATGATGCAGGGTGTATGATGCAGGCGACGATGGTGTATGATGCAGGTGACGATGGTGTATGATGTAGGCGACGATGGTGTATGATGCAGGGTGTATGATGCAGGTGACGATGGTGTATGATGCAGGCGACGATGGTGTATGATGCAAGCGACGATGGTGTATGATGCAGGCGACGATGGTGTATGATGCAGGCGACGATGGTGTATGATGCAGGCGACGATGGTGTATGATGCAGGCGACGATGGTGTATGATGCAGGGTGTATGATGCAGGTGACGATGGTGTATGATGCAGGTGACGATGGTGTATGATGCAGGGTGTATGATGCAGGCGACGATGGTGTATGATGCAGGCGACGATGGTGTATGATGCTGGGTGTATGATGCAGGTGACGATGGTGTATGATGCAGGGTGACGATGGTGTATGATGCAGGTGACGATGGTGTATGATGCAGGGTGACGATGGTGTATGATGCAGGCGACGATGGTGTATGATGCAGGTGACGATGGTGTATGATGCAGGGTGTATGATGCAGGCGACGATGGTGTATGATGCAGGCGACGATGGTGTATGATGCAGGTGACGATGGTGTATGATGCAGGTGACGATGGTGTATGATGCAGGCGACGATGGTGTATGATGCAGGGTGTATGATGCAGGTGACGATGGTGTATGATGCAGGGTGACGATGGTGTATGATGCAGGTGACGATGGTGTATGATGCAGGTGACGATGGTGTATGATGCAGGTGACGATGGTGTATGATGCAGGGTGTATGATGCAGGCGACGATGGTGTATGATGCAGGTGACGATGGTGTATGATGCAGGGTGTATGATGCAGGTGACGATGGTGTATGATGCAGGCGACGATGGTGTATGATGCAGGTGACGATGGTGTATGATGCAGGCGACGATGGTGTATGATGCAGGGTGTATGATGCAGGCGACGATGGTGTATGATGCAGGTGACGATGGTGTATGATGCAGGCGACGATGGTGTATGATGCGGGGTGTATGATGCAGGCGACGATGGTGTATGATGCAGGTGACGATGGTGTATAATGCAGGCGACGAGGGTGTATGATGCAGGTGACGATGGTGTATGATGCAGGGTGTATGATGCAGGCGACGATGGTGTATGATGCAGGTGACGATGGTGTATGATGCAGGGTGTATGATGCAGGCGACGATGGTGTATGATGCAGGTGACGATGGTGTATGATGCAGGGTGTATGATGCAGGCGACGATGGTGTATGATGCAGGTGACGATGGTGTATGATGCAGGTGACGATGGTGTATGATGCAGGTGACGATGGTGTATGATGCAGGTGACGATGGTGTATGATGCAGGGTGTATGATGGTGTATGATGCAGGCGACGATGGTGTACGATGCAGGTGACGATGGTGTATGATGCAGGGTGTATGATGCAGGCGACGATGGTGTATGATGCAGGTGACGATGGTGTATGATGCAGGTGACGATGGTGTATGATGCAGGGGACGATGGTGTATGATGCAGGTGACGATGGTGTATGATGCAGGTGACGATGGTGTATGATGCAGGGTGTATGATGCAGGTGACGATGGTGTATGATGCAGGTGACGATGGTGTATGATGCAGGGGACGATGGTGTATGATGCAGGGGACGATGGTGTATGATGCAGGTGACGATGGTGTATGATGCAGGTGACGATGGTGTATGATGCAGGGTGTATGATGCAGGCGACGATGGTGTATGATGCAGGTGACGATGGTGTATGATGCAGGTGACGATGGTGTATGATGCAGGTGACGATGGTGTATGATGCAGGTGACGATGGTGTATGATGCAGGGTGTATGATGCAGGCGACGATGGTGTATGATGCAGGCGACGATGGTGTATGATGCAGGTGACGATGGTGTATGATGCAGGGTGTATGATGCAGGTGACGATGGTGTATGATGCAGGTGACGATGGTGTATGATGCAGGTGACGATGGTGTATGATGCAGGTGACGATGGTGTATGATGCAGGATGTATGATGCAGGTGACGATGGTGTATGATGCAGGTGACGATGGTGTATGATGCAGGTGACGATGGTGCATGATGCAGGGTGTATGATGCAGGTGACGATGGTGTATGATGCAGGTGACGATGGTGTATGATGCAGGTGACGATGGTGTATGATGCAGGTGACGATGGTGTATGATGCAGGTGACGATGGTGTATGATGCAGGTGACGATGGTGTATGATGCAGGGTGTATGATGCAGGCGACGATGGTGTATGATGCAGGCGACGATGGTGTATGATGCAGGTGACGATGGTGTATGATGCAGGGTGTATGATGCAGGTGACGATGGTGTATGATGCAGGGTGTATGATGCAGGTGACGATGGTGTATGATGCAGGGTGTATGATGCAGGTGACGATGGTGTATGATGCAGGCGACGATGGTGTATGATGCAGGTGACGATGGTGTATGATGCAGGCGACGATGGTGTATGATGCAGGTGACGATGGTGTATGATGCAGGGTGTATGATGCAGGTGACGATGGTGTATGATGCAGGTGACGATGGTGTATGATGCAGGTGACGATGGTGTATGATGCAGGTGACGATGGTGTATGATGCAGGGTGTATGATGCAGGTGACGATGGTGTATGATGCAGGTGACGATGGTGTATGATGCAGGTGACGATGGTGTATGATGCAGGTGACGATGGTGTATGATGCAGGTGACGATGGTGTATGATGCAGGTGACGATGGTGTATGATGCAGGTGACGATGGTGTATGATGCAGGCGACGATGGTGTATGATGCAGGTGACGATGGTGTATGATGCAGGCGACGATGGTGTATGATGCAGGTGACGATGGTGTATAATGCAGGCGACGAGGGTGTATGATGCAGGTGACGATGGTGTATGATGCAGGTGACGATGGTGTATGATGCAGGTGACGATGGTGTATGATGCAGGGTGTATGATGGTGTATGATGCAGGCGACGATGGTGTACGATGCAGGTGACGATGGTGTATGATGCAGGGTGTATGATGCAGGCGACGATGGTGTATGATGCAGGTGACGATGGTGTATGATGCAGGTGACGATGGTGTATGATGCAGGGGACGATGGTGTATGATGCAGGTGACGATGGTGTATGATGCAGGTGACGATGGTGTATGATGCAGGGTGTATGATGCAGGTGACGATGGTGTATGATGCAGGTGACGATGGTGTATGATGCAGGTGACGATGGTGTATGATGCAGGTGACGATGGTGTATGATGCAGGTGACGATGGTGTATGATGCAGGTGACGATGGTGTATGATGCAGGGTGTATGATGCAGGCGACGATGGTGTATGATGCAGGCGACGATGGTGTATGATGCAGGTGACGATGGTGTATGATGCAGGGTGTATGATGCAGGTGACGATGGTGTATGATGCAGGTGACGATGGTGTATGATGCAGGTGACGATGGTGTATGATGCAGGTGACGATGGTGTATGATGCAGGGTGTATGATGCAGGTGACGATGTTGTATGATGCAGGTGACGATGGTGTATGATGCAGGTGACGATGGTGTATGATGCAGGGTGTATGATGCAGGTGACGATGGTGTATGATGCAGGTGACGATGGTGTATGATGCAGGTGACGATGGTGTATGATGCAGGTGACGATGGTGTATGATGCAGGTGACGATGGTGTATGATGCAGGTGACGATGGTGTATGATGCAGGGTGTATGATGCAGGCGACGATGGTGTATGATGCAGGCGACGATGGTGTATGATGCAGGTGACGATGGTGTATGATGCAGGGTGTATGATGCAGGTGACGATGGTGTATGATGCAGGGTGTATGATGCAGGTGACGATGGTGTATGATGCAGGGTGTATGATGCAGGTGACGATGGTGTATGATGCAGGCGACGATGGTGTATGATGCAGGTGACGATGGTGTATGATGCAGGCGACGATGGTGTATGATGCAGGTGACGATGGTGTATGATGCAGGTGACGATGGTGTATGATGCAGGTGACGATGGTGTATGATGCAGGTGACGATGGTGTATGATGCAGGGTGTATGATGCAGGTGACGATGGTGTATGATGCAGGCGACGATGGTGTATGATGCAGGTGACGATGGTGTATGATGCAGGCGACGATGGTGTATGATGCAGGCGACGATGGTGTATGATGCAGGCGACGATGGTGTATGATGCAGGCGACGATGGTGTATGATGCAGGTGACGATGGTGTATGATGCAGGTGACGATGGTGTATGATGCAGGGTGTATGATGCAGGCGATGATGGTGTATGATGCAGGTGACGATGGTGTATGATGCAGGTGACGATGGTGTATGATGCAGGCGACGATGGTGTATGATGCAGGTGACGATGGTGTATGATGCAGGTGACGATGGTGTATGATGCAGGTGACGATGGTGTATGATGCAGGTGACGATGGTGTATGATGCAGGTGACGATGGTGTATGATGCAGGCGACGATGGTGTATGATGCAGGGTGTATGATGCAGGCGATGATGGTGTATGATGCAGGTGACGATGGTGTATGATGCAGGCGACGATGGTGTATGATGCAGGTGACGATGGTGTATGATGCAGGTGACGATGGTGTATGATGCAGGTGACGATGGTGTATGATGCAGGGTGTATGATGCAGGCGACGATGGTGTATGATGCAGGTGACGATGGTGTATGATGTAGGCGACGATGGTGTATGATGCAGGGTGTATGATGCAGGTGACGATGGTGTATGATGCAGGCGACGATGGTGTATGATGCAAGCGACGATGGTGTATGATGCAGGCGACGATGGTGTATGATGCAGGCGACGATGGTGTATGATGCAGGCGACGATGGTGTATGATGCAGGCGACGATGGTGTATGATGCAGGGTGTATGATGCAGGTGACGATGGTGTATGATGCAGGTGACGATGGTGTATGATGCAGGGTGTATGATGCAGGCGACGATGGTGTATGATGCAGGCGACGATGGTGTATGATGCTGGGTGTATGATGCAGGTGACGATGGTGTATGATGCAGGGTGACGATGGTGTATGATGCAGGTGACGATGGTGTATGATGCAGGGTGACGATGGTGTATGATGCAGGCGACGATGGTGTATGATGCAGGTGACGATGGTGTATGATGCAGGCGACGATGGTGTATGATGCAGGCGACGATGGTGTATGATGCAGGCGACGATGGTGTATGATGCAGGCGACGATGGTGTATGATGCAGGTGACGATGGTGTATGATGCAGGTGACGATGGTGTATGATGCAGGGTGTATGATGCAGGTGACGATGGTGTATGATGCAGGCGACGATGGTGTATGATGCAGGTGACGATGGTGTATGATGCAGGCGACGATGGTGTATGATGCAGGGTGACGATGGTGTATGATGCAGGCGACGATGGTGTATGATGCAGGCGACGATGGTGTATGATGCAGGGTGTATTATGCAGGTGACGATGGTGTATGATGCAGGCGACGATGGTGTATGATGCAGGTGACGATGGTGTATGATGCAGGTGACGATGGTGTATGATGCAGGCGACGATGGTGTATGATGCAGGCGACGATGGTATATGATGCAGGTGACGATGGTGTATGATGCAGGTGACGATGGTGTATGATGCAGGTGACGATGGTGTATGATGCAGGTGACGATGGTGTATGATGCAGGTGACGATGGTGTATGATGCAGGTGACGATGGTGTATGATGCAGGTGACGATGGTGTATGATGCAGGTGACGATGGTGTATGATGCAGGTGACGATGGTGTATGATGCAGGTGACGATGGTGTATGATGCAGGTGACGATGGTGTATGATGCAGGGTGTATGATGCAGGCGATGATGGTGTATGATGCAGGTGACGATGGTGTATGATGCAGGTGACGATGGTGTATGATGCAGGCGACGATGGTGTATGATGCAGGTGACGATGGTGTATGATGCAGGTGACGATGGTGTATGATGCAGGTGACGATGGTGTATGATGCAGGTGACGATGGTGTATGATGCAGGTGACGATGGTGTATGATGCAGGCGACGATGGTGTATGATGCAGGGTGTATGATGCAGGCGATGATGGTGTATGATGCAGGTGACGATGGTGTATGATGCAGGCGACGATGGTGTATGATGCAGGTGACGATGGTGTATGATGCAGGTGACGATGGTGTATGATGCAGGTGACGATGGTGTATGATGCAGGGTGTATGATGCAGGCGACGATGGTGTATGATGCAGGTGACGATGGTGTATGATGTAGGCGACGATGGTGTATGATGCAGGGTGTATGATGCAGGTGACGATGGTGTATGATGCAGGCGACGATGGTGTATGATGCAAGCGACGATGGTGTATGATGCAGGCGACGATGGTGTATGATGCAGGCGACGATGGTGTATGATGCAGGCGACGATGGTGTATGATGCAGGCGACGATGGTGTATGATGCAGGGTGTATGATGCAGGTGACGATGGTGTATGATGCAGGTGACGATGGTGTATGATGCAGGGTGTATGATGCAGGCGACGATGGTGTATGATGCAGGCGACGATGGTGTATGATGCTGGGTGTATGATGCAGGTGACGATGGTGTATGATGCAGGGTGACGATGGTGTATGATGCAGGTGACGATGGTGTATGATGCAGGGTGACGATGGTGTATGATGCAGGCGACGATGGTGTATGATGCAGGTGACGATGGTGTATGATGCAGGGTGTATGATGCAGGCGACGATGGTGTATGATGCAGGCGACGATGGTGTATGATGCAGGTGACGATGGTGTATGATGCAGGTGACGATGGTGTATGATGCAGGCGACGATGGTGTATGATGCAGGGTGTATGATGCAGGTGACGATGGTGTATGATGCAGGGTGACGATGGTGTATGATGCAGGTGACGATGGTGTATGATGCAGGTGACGATGGTGTATGATGCAGGTGACGATGGTGTATGATGCAGGGTGTATGATGCAGGCGACGATGGTGTATGATGCAGGTGACGATGGTGTATGATGCAGGGTGTATGATGCAGGTGACGATGGTGTATGATGCAGGCGACGATGGTGTATGATGCAGGTGACGATGGTGTATGATGCAGGCGACGATGGTGTATGATGCAGGGTGTATGATGCAGGCGACGATGGTGTATGATGCAGGTGACGATGGTGTATGATGCAGGCGACGATGGTGTATGATGCGGGGTGTATGATGCAGGCGACGATGGTGTATGATGCAGGTGACGATGGTGTATAATGCAGGCGACGAGGGTGTATGATGCAGGTGACGATGGTGTATGATGCAGGGTGTATGATGCAGGCGACGATGGTGTATGATGCAGGTGACGATGGTGTATGATGCAGGGTGTATGATGCAGGCGACGATGGTGTATGATGCAGGTGACGATGGTGTATGATGCAGGGTGTATGATGCAGGCGACGATGGTGTATGATGCAGGTGACGATGGTGTATGATGCAGGTGACGATGGTGTATGATGCAGGTGACGATGGTGTATGATGCAGGTGACGATGGTGTATGATGCAGGGTGTATGATGGTGTATGATGCAGGCGACGATGGTGTACGATGCAGGTGACGATGGTGTATGATGCAGGGTGTATGATGCAGGCGACGATGGTGTATGATGCAGGTGACGATGGTGTATGATGCAGGTGACGATGGTGTATGATGCAGGGGACGATGGTGTATGATGCAGGTGACGATGGTGTATGATGCAGGTGACGATGGTGTATGATGCAGGGTGTATGATGCAGGTGACGATGGTGTATGATGCAGGTGACGATGGTGTATGATGCAGGGGACGATGGTGTATGATGCAGGGGACGATGGTGTATGATGCAGGTGACGATGGTGTATGATGCAGGTGACGATGGTGTATGATGCAGGGTGTATGATGCAGGCGACGATGGTGTATGATGCAGGTGACGATGGTGTATGATGCAGGTGACGATGGTGTATGATGCAGGTGACGATGGTGTATGATGCAGGTGACGATGGTGTATGATGCAGGGTGTATGATGCAGGCGACGATGGTGTATGATGCAGGCGACGATGGTGTATGATGCAGGTGACGATGGTGTATGATGCAGGGTGTATGATGCAGGTGACGATGGTGTATGATGCAGGTGACGATGGTGTATGATGCAGGTGACGATGGTGTATGATGCAGGTGACGATGGTGTATGATGCAGGATGTATGATGCAGGTGACGATGGTGTATGATGCAGGTGACGATGGTGTATGATGCAGGTGACGATGGTGCATGATGCAGGGTGTATGATGCAGGTGACGATGGTGTATGATGCAGGTGACGATGGTGTATGATGCAGGTGACGATGGTGTATGATGCAGGTGACGATGGTGTATGATGCAGGTGACGATGGTGTATGATGCAGGTGACGATGGTGTATGATGCAGGGTGTATGATGCAGGCGACGATGGTGTATGATGCAGGCGACGATGGTGTATGATGCAGGTGACGATGGTGTATGATGCAGGGTGTATGATGCAGGTGACGATGGTGTATGATGCAGGGTGTATGATGCAGGTGACGATGGTGTATGATGCAGGGTGTATGATGCAGGTGACGATGGTGTATGATGCAGGCGACGATGGTGTATGATGCAGGTGACGATGGTGTATGATGCAGGCGACGATGGTGTATGATGCAGGTGACGATGGTGTATGATGCAGGGTGTATGATGCAGGTGACGATGGTGTATGATGCAGGTGACGATGGTGTATGATGCAGGTGACGATGGTGTATGATGCAGGTGACGATGGTGTATGATGCAGGGTGTATGATGCAGGTGACGATGGTGTATGATGCAGGTGACGATGGTGTATGATGCAGGTGACGATGGTGTATGATGCAGGTGACGATGGTGTATGATGCAGGTGACGATGGTGTATGATGCAGGTGACGATGGTGTATGATGCAGGTGACGATGGTGTATGATGCAGGCGACGATGGTGTATGATGCAGGTGACGATGGTGTATGATGCAGGCGACGATGGTGTATGATGCAGGTGACGATGGTGTATAATGCAGGCGACGAGGGTGTATGATGCAGGTGACGATGGTGTATGATGCAGGGTGTATGATGCAGGCGACGATGGTGTATGATGCAGGTGACGATGGTGTATGATGCAGGTGACGATGGTGTATGATGCAGGTGACGATGGTGTATGATGCAGGTGACGATGGTGTATGATGCAGGGTGTATGATGGTGTATGATGCAGGCGACGATGGTGTACGATGCAGGTGACGATGGTGTATGATGCAGGGTGTATGATGCAGGCGACGATGGTGTATGATGCAGGTGACGATGGTGTATGATGCAGGTGACGATGGTGTATGATGCAGGGGACGATGGTGTATGATGCAGGTGACGATGGTGTATGATGCAGGTGACGATGGTGTATGATGCAGGGTGTATGATGCAGGTGACGATGGTGTATGATGCAGGTGACGATGGTGTATGATGCAGGTGACGATGGTGTATGATGCAGGTGACGATGGTGTATGATGCAGGTGACGATGGTGTATGATGCAGGTGACGATGGTGTATGATGCAGGGTGTATGATGCAGGCGACGATGGTGTATGATGCAGGCGACGATGGTGTATGATGCAGGTGACGATGGTGTATGATGCAGGGTGTATGATGCAGGTGACGATGGTGTATGATGCAGGTGACGATGGTGTATGATGCAGGTGACGATGGTGTATGATGCAGGTGACGATGGTGTATGATGCAGGGTGTATGATGCAGGTGACGATGTTGTATGATGCAGGTGACGATGGTGTATGATGCAGGTGACGATGGTGTATGATGCAGGGTGTATGATGCAGGTGACGATGGTGTATGATGCAGGTGACGATGGTGTATGATGCAGGTGACGATGGTGTATGATGCAGGTGACGATGGTGTATGATGCAGGTGACGATGGTGTATGATGCAGGTGACGATGGTGTATGATGCAGGGTGTATGATGCAGGCGACGATGGTGTATGATGCAGGCGACGATGGTGTATGATGCAGGTGACGATGGTGTATGATGCAGGGTGTATGATGCAGGTGACGATGGTGTATGATGCAGGGTGTATGATGCAGGTGACGATGGTGTATGATGCAGGGTGTATGATGCAGGTGACGATGGTGTATGATGCAGGCGACGATGGTGTATGATGCAGGTGACGATGGTGTATGATGCAGGCGACGATGGTGTATGATGCAGGTGACGATGGTGTATGATGCAGGTGACGATGGTGTATGATGCAGGTGACGATGGTGTATGATGCAGGTGACGATGGTGTATGATGCAGGGTGTATGATGCAGGTGACGATGGTGTATGATGCAGGCGACGATGGTGTATGATGCAGGTGACGATGGTGTATGATGCAGGCGACGATGGTGTATGATGCAGGCGACGATGGTGTATGATGCAGGCGACGATGGTGTATGATGCAGGCGACGATGGTGTATGATGCAGGTGACGATGGTGTATGATGCAGGTGACGATGGTGTATGATGCAGGGTGTATGATGCAGGCGATGATGGTGTATGATGCAGGTGACGATGGTGTATGATGCAGGTGACGATGGTGTATGATGCAGGCGACGATGGTGTATGATGCAGGTGACGATGGTGTATGATGCAGGTGACGATGGTGTATGATGCAGGTGACGATGGTGTATGATGCAGGTGACGATGGTGTATGATGCAGGTGACGATGGTGTATGATGCAGGCGACGATGGTGTATGATGCAGGGTGTATGATGCAGGCGATGATGGTGTATGATGCAGGTGACGATGGTGTATGATGCAGGCGACGATGGTGTATGATGCAGGTGACGATGGTGTATGATGCAGGTGACGATGGTGTATGATGCAGGTGACGATGGTGTATGATGCAGGGTGTATGATGCAGGCGACGATGGTGTATGATGCAGGTGACGATGGTGTATGATGTAGGCGACGATGGTGTATGATGCAGGGTGTATGATGCAGGTGACGATGGTGTATGATGCAGGCGACGATGGTGTATGATGCAAGCGACGATGGTGTATGATGCAGGCGACGATGGTGTATGATGCAGGCGACGATGGTGTATGATGCAGGCGACGATGGTGTATGATGCAGGCGACGATGGTGTATGATGCAGGGTGTATGATGCAGGTGACGATGGTGTATGATGCAGGTGACGATGGTGTATGATGCAGGGTGTATGATGCAGGCGACGATGGTGTATGATGCAGGCGACGATGGTGTATGATGCTGGGTGTATGATGCAGGTGACGATGGTGTATGATGCAGGGTGACGATGGTGTATGATGCAGGTGACGATGGTGTATGATGCAGGGTGACGATGGTGTATGATGCAGGCGACGATGGTGTATGATGCAGGTGACGATGGTGTATGATGCAGGGTGTATGATGCAGGCGACGATGGTGTATGATGCAGGCGACGATGGTGTATGATGCAGGTGACGATGGTGTATGATGCAGGTGACGATGGTGTATGATGCAGGCGACGATGGTGTATGATGCAGGGTGTATGATGCAGGTGACGATGGTGTATGATGCAGGGTGACGATGGTGTATGATGCAGGTGACGATGGTGTATGATGCAGGTGACGATGGTGTATGATGCAGGTGACGATGGTGTATGATGCAGGGTGTATGATGCAGGCGACGATGGTGTATGATGCAGGTGACGATGGTGTATGATGCAGGGTGTATGATGCAGGTGACGATGGTGTATGATGCAGGCGACGATGGTGTATGATGCAGGTGACGATGGTGTATGATGCAGGCGACGATGGTGTATGATGCAGGGTGTATGATGCAGGCGACGATGGTGTATGATGCAGGTGACGATGGTGTATGATGCAGGCGACGATGGTGTATGATGCGGGGTGTATGATGCAGGCGACGATGGTGTATGATGCAGGTGACGATGGTGTATAATGCAGGCGACGAGGGTGTATGATGCAGGTGACGATGGTGTATGATGCAGGGTGTATGATGCAGGCGACGATGGTGTATGATGCAGGTGACGATGGTGTATGATGCAGGGTGTATGATGCAGGCGACGATGGTGTATGATGCAGGTGACGATGGTGTATGATGCAGGGTGTATGATGCAGGCGACGATGGTGTATGATGCAGGTGACGATGGTGTATGATGCAGGTGACGATGGTGTATGATGCAGGTGACGATGGTGTATGATGCAGGTGACGATGGTGTATGATGCAGGGTGTATGATGGTGTATGATGCAGGCGACGATGGTGTACGATGCAGGTGACGATGGTGTATGATGCAGGGTGTATGATGCAGGCGACGATGGTGTATGATGCAGGTGACGATGGTGTATGATGCAGGTGACGATGGTGTATGATGCAGGGGACGATGGTGTATGATGCAGGTGACGATGGTGTATGATGCAGGTGACGATGGTGTATGATGCAGGGTGTATGATGCAGGTGACGATGGTGTATGATGCAGGTGACGATGGTGTATGATGCAGGGGACGATGGTGTATGATGCAGGGGACGATGGTGTATGATGCAGGTGACGATGGTGTATGATGCAGGTGACGATGGTGTATGATGCAGGGTGTATGATGCAGGCGACGATGGTGTATGATGCAGGTGACGATGGTGTATGATGCAGGTGACGATGGTGTATGATGCAGGTGACGATGGTGTATGATGCAGGTGACGATGGTGTATGATGCAGGGTGTATGATGCAGGCGACGATGGTGTATGATGCAGGCGACGATGGTGTATGATGCAGGTGACGATGGTGTATGATGCAGGGTGTATGATGCAGGTGACGATGGTGTATGATGCAGGTGACGATGGTGTATGATGCAGGTGACGATGGTGTATGATGCAGGTGACGATGGTGTATGATGCAGGATGTATGATGCAGGTGACGATGGTGTATGATGCAGGTGACGATGGTGTATGATGCAGGTGACGATGGTGCATGATGCAGGGTGTATGATGCAGGTGACGATGGTGTATGATGCAGGTGACGATGGTGTATGATGCAGGTGACGATGGTGTATGATGCAGGTGACGATGGTGTATGATGCAGGTGACGATGGTGTATGATGCAGGTGACGATGGTGTATGATGCAGGGTGTATGATGCAGGCGACGATGGTGTATGATGCAGGCGACGATGGTGTATGATGCAGGTGACGATGGTGTATGATGCAGGGTGTATGATGCAGGTGACGATGGTGTATGATGCAGGGTGTATGATGCAGGTGACGATGGTGTATGATGCAGGGTGTATGATGCAGGTGACGATGGTGTATGATGCAGGCGACGATGGTGTATGATGCAGGTGACGATGGTGTATGATGCAGGCGACGATGGTGTATGATGCAGGTGACGATGGTGTATGATGCAGGGTGTATGATGCAGGTGACGATGGTGTATGATGCAGGTGACGATGGTGTATGATGCAGGTGACGATGGTGTATGATGCAGGTGACGATGGTGTATGATGCAGGGTGTATGATGCAGGTGACGATGGTGTATGATGCAGGTGACGATGGTGTATGATGCAGGTGACGATGGTGTATGATGCAGGTGACGATGGTGTATGATGCAGGTGACGATGGTGTATGATGCAGGTGACGATGGTGTATGATGCAGGTGACGATGGTGTATGATGCAGGCGACGATGGTGTATGATGCAGGTGACGATGGTGTATGATGCAGGCGACGATGGTGTATGATGCAGGTGACGATGGTGTATAATGCAGGCGACGAGGGTGTATGATGCAGGTGACGATGGTGTATGATGCAGGGTGTATGATGCAGGCGACGATGGTGTATGATGCAGGTGACGATGGTGTATGATGCAGGTGACGATGGTGTATGATGCAGGTGACGATGGTGTATGATGCAGGTGACGATGGTGTATGATGCAGGGTGTATGATGGTGTATGATGCAGGCGACGATGGTGTACGATGCAGGTGACGATGGTGTATGATGCAGGGTGTATGATGCAGGCGACGATGGTGTATGATGCAGGTGACGATGGTGTATGATGCAGGTGACGATGGTGTATGATGCAGGGGACGATGGTGTATGATGCAGGTGACGATGGTGTATGATGCAGGTGACGATGGTGTATGATGCAGGGTGTATGATGCAGGTGACGATGGTGTATGATGCAGGTGACGATGGTGTATGATGCAGGTGACGATGGTGTATGATGCAGGTGACGATGGTGTATGATGCAGGTGACGATGGTGTATGATGCAGGTGACGATGGTGTATGATGCAGGGTGTATGATGCAGGCGACGATGGTGTATGATGCAGGCGACGATGGTGTATGATGCAGGTGACGATGGTGTATGATGCAGGGTGTATGATGCAGGTGACGATGGTGTATGATGCAGGTGACGATGGTGTATGATGCAGGTGACGATGGTGTATGATGCAGGTGACGATGGTGTATGATGCAGGGTGTATGATGCAGGTGACGATGTTGTATGATGCAGGTGACGATGGTGTATGATGCAGGTGACGATGGTGTATGATGCAGGGTGTATGATGCAGGTGACGATGGTGTATGATGCAGGTGACGATGGTGTATGATGCAGGTGACGATGGTGTATGATGCAGGTGACGATGGTGTATGATGCAGGTGACGATGGTGTATGATGCAGGTGACGATGGTGTATGATGCAGGGTGTATGATGCAGGCGACGATGGTGTATGATGCAGGCGACGATGGTGTATGATGCAGGTGACGATGGTGTATGATGCAGGGTGTATGATGCAGGTGACGATGGTGTATGATGCAGGGTGTATGATGCAGGTGACGATGGTGTATGATGCAGGGTGTATGATGCAGGTGACGATGGTGTATGATGCAGGCGACGATGGTGTATGATGCAGGTGACGATGGTGTATGATGCAGGCGACGATGGTGTATGATGCAGGTGACGATGGTGTATGATGCAGGTGACGATGGTGTATGATGCAGGTGACGATGGTGTATGATGCAGGTGACGATGGTGTATGATGCAGGGTGTATGATGCAGGTGACGATGGTGTATGATGCAGGCGACGATGGTGTATGATGCAGGTGACGATGGTGTATGATGCAGGCGACGATGGTGTATGATGCAGGCGACGATGGTGTATGATGCAGGCGACGATGGTGTATGATGCAGGCGACGATGGTGTATGATGCAGGTGACGATGGTGTATGATGCAGGCGACGATGGTGTATGATGCAGGCGACGATGGTGTATGATGCAGGCGACGATGGTGTATGATGCAGGGTGTATGATGCAGGTGACGATGGTGTATGATGCAGGCGACGATGGTGTATGATGCAGGTGACGATGGTGTATGATGCAGGTGACGATGGTGTATGATGCAGGCGACGATGGTGTATGATGCAGGCGACGATGGTGTATGATGCAGGTGACGATGGTGTATGATGCAGGCGACGATGGTGTATGATGCAGGGTGTATGATGCAGGTGACGATGGTGTATGATGCAGGCGACGATGGTGTATGATGCAGGCGACGATGGTGTATGATGCAGGTGACGATGGTGTATGATGCAGGCGACGATGGTGTATGATGCAGGTGACGATGGTGTATGATGCAGGTGACGATGGTGTATGATGCAGGCGACGATGGTGTATGATGCAGGGTGTATGATGCAGGTGACGATGGTGTATGATGCAGGCGACGATGGTGTATGATGCAGGCGACGATGGTGTATGATGCAGGTGACGATGGTGTATGATGCAGGTGACGATGGTGTATGATGCAGGCGACGATGGTGTATGATGCAGGGTGACGATGGTGTATGATGCAGGCGACGATGGTGTATGATGCAGGCGACGATGGTGTATGATGCAGGGTGTATGATGCAGGTGACGATGGTGTATGATGCAGGCGACGATGGTGTATGATGCAGGTGACGATGGTGTATGATGCAGGTGACGATGGTGTATAATGCAGGCGACGATGGTGTATGATGCAGGTGACGATGGTGTATGATGCAGGTGACGATGGTGTATGATGCAGGTGACGATGGTGTATGATGCAGGTGACGATGGTGTATGATGCAGGTGACGATGGTGTATGATGCAGGTGACGATGGTGTATGATGCAGGTGACGATGGTGTATGATGCAGGTGACGATGGTGTATGATGCAGGTGACGATGGTGTATGATGCAGGTGACGATGGTGTATGATGCAGGTGACGATGGTGTATGATGCAGGGTGTATGATGCAGGCGATGATGGTGTATGATGCAGGTGACGATGGTGTATGATGCAGGTGACGATGGTGTATGATGCAGGCGACGATGGTGTATGATGCAGGTGACGATGGTGTATGATGCAGGTGACGATGGTGTATGATGCAGGTGACGATGGTGTATGATGCAGGTGACGATGGTGTATGATGCAGGTGACGATGGTGTATGATGCAGGCGACGATGGTGTATGATGCAGGGTGTATGATGCAGGCGATGATGGTGTATGATGCAGGTGACGATGGTGTATGATGCAGGCGACGATGGTGTATGATGCAGGTGACGATGGTGTATGATGCAGGTGACGATGGTGTATGATGCAGGTGACGATGGTGTATGATGCAGGTGACGATGGTGTATGATGCAGGTGACGATGGTGTATGATGCAGGTGACGATGGTGTATGATGCAGGTGACGATGGTGTATGATGCAGGTGACGATGGTGTATGATGCAGGGTGTATGATGCAGGTGACGATGGTGTATGATGCAGGTGACGATGGTGTATGATGCAGGCGACGATGGTGTATGATGCAGGTGACGATGGTGTATGATGCAGGTGACGATGGTGTATGATGCAGGCGACGATGGTGTATGATGCAGGTGACGATGGTGTATGATGCAGGGTGTATGATGCAGGTGACGATGGTGTATGATGCAGGTGACGATGCTGTATGATGCAGGTGACGATGGTGTATGATGCAGGTGACGATGGTGTATGATGCAGGGTGTATGATGCAGGTGACGATGGTGTATGATGCAGGTGACGATGGTGTATGATGCAGGTGACGATGGTGTATGATGCAGGCGACGATGGTGTATGATGCAGGTGACGATGGTGTATGATGCAGGTGACGATGGTGTATGATGCAGGGTGTATGATGCAGGTGACGATGGTGTATGATGCAGGTGACGATGGTGTATGATGCAGGCGACGATGGTGTATGATACAGGTGACGATGGTGTAAGATGCAGGTGACGATGGTGTATGATGCAGGTGACGATGGTGTATGATGCAGGTGACGATGGTGTATGATGCAGGCGACGATGGTGTATGATGCAGGTGACGATGGTGTATGATGCAGGTGACGATGGTGTATGACGCAGGCGACGATGGTGTATGATGCAGGTGACGATGGTGTATGATGCAGGCGACGATGGTGTATGATGCAGGGTGTATGATGCAGGTGACGATGGTGTATGATGCAGGCGACGATGGTGTATGATGCAGGTGACGATGGTGTATGATGCAGGCAACGATGGTGTATGATGCAGGGTGACGATGGTGTATGATGCAGGCGACGATGGTGTATGATGCAGGTGACGATGGTGTATGATGCAGGTGACGATGGTGTATGATGCAGGTGACGATGGTGTATGATGCAGGTGACAATGGTGTATGATGCAGGCGACGATGGTGTATGATGCAGGTGACGATGGTGTATGATGCAGGCGACGATGGTGTATGATGCATGCGACGATGGTGTATGATGCAGGCGACGATGGTGTATGATGCAGGCGACGATGGTGTATGATGCAGGTGACGATGGTGTATGATGCAGGCGACGATGGTGTATGATGCAGGCGACGATGGTGTATGATGCAGGCGACGATGGTGTATGATGCAGGGTGTATGATGCAGGCGACGATGGTGTATGATGCAGGCGACGATGGTGTATGATGCAGGTGACGATGGTGTATGATGCAGGCGACGATGGTGTATGATGCAGGTGACGATGGTGTATGATGCAGGAGACGATGGTGTATGATGCAGGGTGACGATGGTGTATGATGCAGGCGACGATGGTGTATGATGCAGGCGACGATGGTGTATGATGCAGGGTGTATGATGCAGGTGACGATGGTGTATGATGCAGGCGACGATGGTGTATGATGCAGGCGACGATGGTGTATGATGCAGGTGACGATGGTGTATGATGCAGGCGACGATGGTGTATGATGCAGGCGACGATGGTGTATGATGCAGGCGACGATGGTGTTTGATGCAGGTGACGATGGTGTATGATGCAGGTGACGATGGTGTATGATGCAGGTGACGATGGTGTATGATGCAGGCGACGATGGTGTATGATGCAGGTGACGATGGTGTATGATGCAGGCGACGATGGTGTATGATGCAGGTGACGATGGTGTATGATGCAGGTGACGATGGTGTATGATGCAGGCGACGATGGTGTATGATGCAGGTGACGATGGTGTATGATGCAGGCGACGATGGTGTATGATGCAGGGTGTATGATGCAGGTGACGATGGTGTATGATGCAGGCGACGATGGTGTATGATGCAGGTGACGATGGTGTATGATGCAGGCGACGATGGTGTATGATGCAGGGTGACGATGGTGTATGATGCAGGCGACGATGGTGTATGATGCAGGCGACGACGGTGTATGATGCAGGGTGTATGATGCAGGTGACGATGGTGTATGATGCAGGTGACGATGGTGTATGATGCAGGTGACGATGGTGTACGATGCAGGTGACGATGGTGTATGATGCAGGTGACGATGGTGTATGATGCAGGTGACGATGGTGTATGATGCAGGTGACGATGGTGTATGATGCAGGTGACGATGGTGTATGATGCAGGTGACGATGGTGTATGATGCAGGTGACGATGGTGTATGATGCAGGCGACGATGGTGTATGATGCAGGGTGTATGATGCAGGCGATGATGGTGTATGATGCAGGTGACGATGGTGTATGATGCAGGCGACGATGGTGTATGATGCAGGTGACGATGGTGTATGATGCAGATGACGATGGTGTATGATGCAGGTGACGATGGTGTATGATGCAGGTGACGATGGTGTATGATGCAGGTGACGATGGTGTATGATGCAGGGTGTATGATGCAGGTGACGATGGTGTATGATGCAGGTGACGATGGTGTATGATGCAGGCGACGATGGTGTATGATGCAGGTGACGATGGTGTATGATGCAGGTGACGATGGTGTATGATGCAGGCGACGATGGTGTATGATGCAGGTGACGATGGTGTATGATGCAGGGTGTATGATGCAGGTGACGATGGTGTATGATGCAGGTGACGATGGTGTATGATGCAGGTGACGATGGTGTATGATGCAGGTGACGATGGTGTATGATGCAGAGTGTATGATGCAGGTGACGATGGTGTATGATGCAGGTGACGATGGTGTATGATGCAGGTGACGATGGTGTATGATGCAGGCGACGATGGTGTATGATGCAGGTGACGATGGTGTATGATGCAGGTGACGATGGTGTATGATGCAGGGTGTATGATGCAGGTGACGATGGTGTATGATGCAGGTGACGATGGTGTATGATGCAGGCGACGATGGTGTATGATACAGGTGACGATGGTGTATGATGCAGGTGACGATGGTGTATGATGCAGGTGACGATGGTGTATGATGCAGGGTGTATGATGCAGGTGACGATGGTGTATGATGCAGGTGACGATGGTGTATGATGCAGGTGACGATGGTGTATGATGCAGGTGACGATGGTGTATGATGCAGGTGACGATGGTGTATGATGCAGGTGACGATGGTGTATGATGCAGGTGACGATGGTGTATGATGCAGGTGACGATGGTGTATGATGCAGGTGACGATGGTGTATGATGCAGGTGACGATGGTGTATGATGCAGGTGACGATGGTGTATGATGCAGGGTGTATGATGCAGGCGATGATGGTGTATGATGCAGGTGACGATGGTGTATGATGCAGGTGACGATGGTGTATGATGCAGGCGACGATGGTGTATGATGCAGGTGACGATGGTGTATGATGCAGGTGACGATGGTGTATGATGCAGGTGACGATGGTGTATGATGCAGGTGACGATGGTGTATGATGCAGGTGACGATGGTGTATGATGCAGGCGACGATGGTGTATGATGCAGGGTGTATGATGCAGGCGATGATGGTGTATGATGCAGGTGACGATGGTGTATGATGCAGGCGACGATGGTGTATGATGCAGGTGACGATGGTGTATGATGCAGGTGACGATGGTGTATGATGCAGGTGACGATGGTGTATGATGCAGGTGACGATGGTGTATGATGCAGGTGACGATGGTGTATGATGCAGGTGACGATGGTGTATGATGCAGGTGACGATGGTGTATGATGCAGGTGACGATGGTGTATGATGCAGGGTGTATGATGCAGGTGACGATGGTGTATGATGCAGGTGACGATGGTGTATGATGCAGGCGACGATGGTGTATGATGCAGGTGACGATGGTGTATGATGCAGGTGACGATGGTGTATGATGCAGGCGACGATGGTGTATGATGCAGGTGACGATGGTGTATGATGCAGGGTGTATGATGCAGGTGACGATGGTGTATGATGCAGGTGACGATGCTGTATGATGCAGGTGACGATGGTGTATGATGCAGGTGACGATGGTGTGTGATGCAGGGTGTATGATGCAGGTGACGATGGTGTATGATGCAGGTGACGATGGTGTATGATGCAGGTGACGATGGTGTATGATGCAGGCGACGATGGTGTATGATGCAGGTGACGATGGTGTATGATGCAGGTGACGATGGTGTATGATGCAGGGTGTATGATGCAGGTGACGATGGTGTATGATGCAGGTGACGATGGTGTATTATGCAGGCGACGATGGTGTATGATACAGGTGACGATGGTGTAAGATGCAGGTGACGATGGTGTATGATGCAGGTGACGATGGTGTATGATGCAGGTGACGATGGTGTATGATGCAGGCGACGATGGTGTATGATGCAGGTGACGATGGTGTATGATGCAGGTGACGATGGTGTATGACGCAGGCGACGATGGTGTATGATGCAGGTGACGATGGTGTATGATGCAGGCGACGATGGTGTATGATGCAGGGTGTATGATGCAGGTGACGATGGTGTATGATGCAGGCGACGATGGTGTATGATGCAGGTGACGATGGTGTATGATGCAGGCGACGATGGTGTATGATGCAGGGTGACGATGGTGTATGATGCAGGCGACGATGGTGTATGATGCAGGTGACGATGGTGTATGATGCAGGTGACGATGGTGTATGATGCAGGTGACGATGGTGTATGATGCAGGTGACGATGGTGTATGATGCAGGCGACGATGGTGTATGATGCAGGTGACGATGGTGTATGATGCAGGCGACGATGGTGTATGATGCATGCGACGATGGTGTATGATGCAGGCGACGATGGTGTATGATGCAGGCGACGATGGTGTATGATGCAGGTGACGATGGTGTATGATGCAGGCGACGATGGTGTATGATGCAGGCGACGATGGTGTATGATGCAGGGTGTATGATGCAGGTGACGATGGTGTATGATGCAGGCGACGATGGTGTATGATGCAGGTGACGATGGTGTATGATGCAGGTGACGATGGTGTATGATGCAGGCGACGATGGTGTATGATGCAGGCGACGATGGTGTATGATGCAGGTGACGATGGTGTATGATGCAGGCGACGATGGTGTATGATGCAGGTGACGATGGTGTATGATGCAGGAGACGATGGTGTATGATGCAGGGTGACGATGGTGTATGATGCAGGCGACGATGGTGTATGATGCAGGCGACGATGGTGTATGATGCAGGGTGTATGATGCAGGTGACGATGGTGTATGATGCAGGCGACGATGGTGTATGATGCAGGCGACGATGGTGTATGATGCAGGTGACGATGGTGTATGATGCAGGCGACGATGGTGTATGATGCAGGCGACGATGGTGTATGATGCAGGCGACGATGGTGTTTGATGCAGGTGACGATGGTGTATGATGCAGGTGACGATGGTGTATGATGCAGGTGACGATGGTGTATGATGCAGGCGACGATGGTGTATGATGCAGGTGACGATGGTGTATGATGCAGGTGACGATGGTGTATGATGCAGGTGACGATGGTGTATGATGCAGGCGACGATGGTGTATGATGCAGGTGACGATGGTGTATGATGCAGGGTGTATGATGCAGGTGACGATGGTGTATGATGCAGGGTGCATGATGCAGGTGACGATGGTGTATGATGCAGGCGACGATGGTGTATGATGCAGGGTGTATGATGCAGGTGACGATGGTGTATGATGCAGGCGACGATGGTGTATGATGCAGGTGACGATGGTGTATGATGCATGCGACGATGGTGTATGATGCAGGGTGACGATGGTGTATGATGCAGGCGACGATGGTGTATGATGCAGGCGACGACGGTGTATGATGCAGGGTGTATGATGCAGGTGACGATGGTGTATGATGCAGGCGACGATGGTGTATGATGCAGGTGACGATGGTGTATGATGCAGGTGACGATGGTGTATGATGCAGGTGACGATGGTGTATGATGCAGGTGACGATGGTGTATGATGCAGGTGACGATGGTGTATGATGCAGGCGACGATGGTGTATGATGCAGGGTGTATGATGCAGGCGATGATGGTGTATGATGCAGGTGACGATGGTGTATGATGCAGGCGACGATGGTGTATGATGCAGGTGACGATGGTGTATGATGCAGGTGACGATGGTGTATGATGCAGGTGACGATGGTGTATGATGCAGGTGACGATGGTGTATGATGCAGGTGACGATGGTGTATGATGCAGGTGACGATGGTGTATGATGCAGGTGACGATGGTGTATGATGCAGGTGACGATGGTGTATGATGCAGGGTGTATGATGCAGGTGACGATGGTGTATGATGCAGGTGACGATGGTGTATGATGCAGGTGACGATGGTGTATGATGCAGGGTGTATGATGCAGGTGACGATGGTGTATGATGCAGGTGACGATGGTGTATGATGCAGGCGACGATGGTGTATGATGCAGGTGACGATGGTGTATGATGCAGGGTGTATGATGCAGGTGACGATGGTGTATGATGCAGGTGACGATGGTGTATGATGCAGGTGACGATGGTGTATGATGCAGGTGACGATGGTGTATGATGCAGGTGACGATGGTGTATGATGCAGGTGACGATGGTGTATGATGCAGGTGACGATGGTGTATGATGCAGGTGACGATGGTGTATGATGCAGGTGACGATGGTGTATGATGCAGGCGACGATGGTGTATGATGCAGGTGACGATGGTGTATGATGCAGGTGACGATGGTGTATGATGCAGGGTGTATGATGCAGGTGACGATGGTGTATGATGCAGGTGACGATGGTGTATGATGCAGGCGACGATGGTGTATGATACAGGTGACGATGGTGTATGATGCAGGTGACGATGGTGTATGATGCAGGTGACGATGGTGTATGATGCAGGGTGTATGATGCAGGTGACGATGGTGTATGATGCAGGGTGTATGATGCAGATGAGATTGCTGACGTTGATATCCGCTACAGAAGGTGGGAGAGCGGTGATCGCTGCACTTTGCAGGACATGGAAGCGAATCAGGAAGGATGTCTCATGAGCCTTAGCCAACAGATATCTAAACCGACACGACACCATTATCAGGAAAAGGCGCATGCGGCACACTTTGCCAACCTAAAGCAGACGGTGGGAGAAGGAGAGGCGGTGGTCCAAGGCAAATTTGCCGAAAACCTATCGTTCGTGGTGCAGAACGCCGCCCAGGACTTTCACTGGGAAACCTCCCAGTGTACAGTGCACCCATTTGTTTCTATTGGCGGCAGGACCGGGAACAGCGGCATCAGAGCTTCTGCACAATTTCAGACAGCACCAAGCACAACGCCGTCACAGTGCAAGCTTTTTAGCGCCGCATGATCAAAGAACATGTACCATGGCTAAACAATCTATTTAATTTTAGCGACGGCTGCGGAGGGCAGTACAAAAATAAGTTCAATTTTGTGAACGTGTGCAACCATGCTGATGACTTTACAGTTCCCTGCAAAATGTATTTTTTCGCGACATCTCACGGCAAGTGTGCCTGCGATGGAATCAGTGTCTGGGACCGTCAAACGCGCATCTTACCGTGAGAGCCTTCGGCGCACAGTTTCAGATCAAATCGTCACCGCCCAACACATGTATGCCTTTCTAAGTCAAAACTTGTCAGCGCCATATAATTCATGTTTGTGTCTACGGAAGAGGTCGCCGAAGTTGCCCCAGACCTCACTTTGCCATGGCCGTGACGGTAAAGGGGACACGGTAATACCACTGCTTCTGCCCAGCTGGCCTGAAGACAGTCAGTGTGTATGAGCCAAGGGCGTATCCAAGGGGGTACCCTGGACACCCGCGGATACCCCTTGGGCTAAGGGAGGGTCTCACCTTGTCTTTGGATCCATTCATGTATTACACACACACACATACAACAGACACTACAGATACACACACACACACACACACACACACACACACACACACACACACACACACACACACACACACACACACACACACACACACACACACACACACACACACACACACACACACACACACACACACACACACACACACACACACACACACACACACACACACACACACACACACACACACACACACACACACACACACACACACACACACACACACACACACACACACACACACACACACACACACACACACACACACACACACACACACACACACACACACACACACACACACACACACACACACACACACACACACACACACACACACACACACACACACACACACACACACACACACACACACACACACACACACACACACACACACACACACACAAACACACACACACACACACACACACACACACACACACACACACACACACACACACACACACACACACACACACACACACACACACACACACCCACACATAAAACGACGTGTCTCTGCCGCTCCGCCGCGCCGGGACCGCCCCACAGGGAGCTGACCGGGGGGTGGCCAGTCCCCCGGCAGTTCAACCCGCGGGACAGCCCCGGACGCGACACCCGCACCAGGTGGCTTTCGTTTCAGGGGCCCTCTGTCGGTATGAGGGAGGCCTCTATTGGTCTGAGGGGGCCCTCTTATCGGTATGAGGGCTCTGTAAATCTGATGCGGCCCTCTGTTGGCATGAAGGGCCCTCTGTCGGTTTGAGGGGACCCTCAGTAGGTCTGAGGGGCCTTTAGTATATCTGAGGGGGCCCTCGTTCGGCAGAAGGGGGCTCTTGATCGGCCTGAGATGCCCTCTGTCGGTCTGAGGAGGCCGTCTATCGGTCTGAGGGGGCCCTCTGTCGGCATAATGGGCCTTCTGCAAGCCTGAGGGCTATATGTGGGCATGAGGAACCCTCTGGTTCCTGAAGGGTCCTCGGCCAGCTTGAGGGACCCCTTTCGACCCGATGGGGCCATGTCAGCTGAAGGGGTCCCTATGTCGGCCTGAGGGGGGGGGGGGGGGGGCGCTCAGTCGGCCTGAGGAGGCCCTCAGTCAGCCTGAGGGGTCCTTCTGTAGTCATGAGGGGTCCTCTGTATTCCTGAGGGGGCTCTCTGTACATAGCCTGAGGGGCCCTATATCGCCCTATATCGGCGTGAGTGGACCTCTGGTAGCCTGAGGGGGGCCCTGTCGACCCAACGGGGCCCTCTAGCCGCCTACGTGAGCCCTCGACCAGCTTGAGGGGCCCCTTTCGACACGATGGGACCCTCTGTCAACCTAAATGGACCCATCTGTCGGCCTGAGGGGGCCCTGGGCCGGCTTGAAAGGGCCCTTCATCGGACCGAGGGGCCCTCTGTCGGTCTGAGGGCCCTCTGTCGACCTGATGGGGCCCTCTGTCGGCATGAGGGGCCCTCGGCCAGCTTGAGGGGCACCTTTCGACCCGAGGGGGACCCTCTGTCCACCTGAGAGCCCTCGACCAGCTTGGGGTGGCCTTTGGTCGGCCTGAGGGGCCCTCTGTCGGCCTGAAGGGGGCCTCTGTCGGCCTAAGGGGTCTTCAGGCGGCAGAACGGGCCCGCTGTCGGCCTGAGGGGCCCTCTGGTGGCTTGAGGGGGCCCTCGACCAGCTTGAGGCGGACTTTGTTAGGCCTGAGGAGACCCGCTTGTCTGTCCGAGGGGCCCTAATGGCCCCCATTCAGCCTGAGGGGGCCCTCTATCGACTTGAGGGGGCCCTCTGTCGGCCTCAGAGAGCGCTTGGCCGCTTGAGTAGGCTCTTATTCAGCCTGCCGTGACTACACCCAGAATAAGTAGTTGGAATCGTGCCAGCGAAGCTAAAATATGTAGGGGGCCCTGTGTTCATGGGGGTCATGTATGTGCCAGGGCGCCCATATCACTGACCCCGGGTACCTACTACCTTGGCGAAATCCTGGATACGCCTTTGGCATGAGCTGTCCAAGGACAAGGATGGCAAGGCATGCAAAGTGTGCAGGTAGATAGAACCGGGCAGACAAATTGGCGAGAGAAAGAATGGTCACATTCTCAGATCAAATCAATCTTGTGTCGAGGTCTTGTGGATGTTGTGTTGAGCTGCTGCGACCTGAGTTGGCTTGCTGCATGGCCTGCGCACCTTGCGAGGGGTGGACTTAAAATGTACTTTGCCTTGAGTGATGATGTTGTAGAAACCAATATAAAGAATCGTGCATCGTTTGTGAAATGTTTTTTTTTTAAATCGCAACGATCATGTAATATATGACCTTGACTTTGACACCAACCAAGGTCACATGACCTTGAAATACCCATATGTATACGGTTATACCTGACATGCGTAGGCGTATCCAATGACGTTTACCGCACCTCGATATGGCCGTTCAGTCCGTATATGAATTTTTAGGCCACTAGCGCCGCCTAGATTCGATATTGGAAGGCTGAAAAATCCCATTTGGAGGTCGAAAACCATTTTTGTTTGTCTATCTGAAAGAACATTGACCAGGCTTGAATCGTCTTCAAACGGAAATTCGACTTTCAATTACGTAATTGTCCCGGGGGCTAAAGATTGGTTGGCCCCGGTCACTCATAAAAAATAGGTCAAGCGGTCACGTGACCCAAGCAAAATCAGAGATTGCAAAATGTTCCTCGATTCAGTGCGAGTTCGAAAGTATAAAGGTTTGATGCCATTAACTATGATGGTTTGTGAACTACGAGCCGCTAAATGTAGGCCTGCTGAGTGACCTCCGAGAAGTGCTCGAGGCTATATCTTGAAAACAGCTCCTCGGGCAATTGTTTAGTTGGCACAGCTGGCTTCCCCACCTATGATAACCCCCTACACCAAATTACAGCCAAAAATAAAATATGGTGGTGTTATGCATTTGTGGATCTGTCGTGGAATGCCCCAGTTATAATAATGCATTTGGTCATCTACTACAGAAATGAAACAAAAATTAAATAGAACAGAAATATATAGATCGCTATCAGTTCCCACTAAATAGTCACAGACTTCATAACAATGTGATACCTAAAATTAGTTCAGGACAAGCAAGCGTGTAGGTGTCTGTGAAGTGAGGAGCCATATTTATGTTGGAATTAGAACTGGCACTTTTCATGCCTGTGACTACCCGCGCCGCGCCGCGAACACTGTTCAACTACCCACCACTACTCAGTCCATGGGTGGAGCTTTTCAGAAAAAGTTGGTGCGGCAAAATGTCATATTGGCTGGCTGTTTGGCATGGCTGAGGCGAAAAATAATCATTTTAACGTCAGGAAACCTTCAAATCTGAAACGTTGGTGGGGCAAAGCACAAAGTTGGTGGGGCAGTTGCCCCATAATTTGAATAGGAAACTCCACCCGTGCTACCCACGTGCTCAAATAAGCTGTCAACCACCCACAACTACCCTCAACATAAATTGTACTATTTGGGGATTGAAGAAAATTAAACCAAAAACCTTAAAATTATGCAAATTCATGCAATAAACTTGATTGATATTGCTAAAATGAAACCGCAGTCACTGAAATAAGGTTTAAAACTTTCCTTTTTTTGAAAAGTTGAAAATTCTGCTACCCGCCAACTACCCACTTCAGCCAAATGATTGCTTGTGCTACCCACAACTACCCACGTGGGTAGTAACTACCCACGTCTCGTGGGTAAGCGGGTATAAAAGTGGCACCTCTAGTTGGAATGTCACATATATGTGTTGTACGCCCTTGTTTGAAATAAACCAAGATTCATCAAAGATGAAAGACCTGAAAATGTGGTGGCCTGCCCATGTATCTTTGCATAGCTTGAAGGCAAAGATTCTAAAATGGAGAAAATCTACCGCAGAGAAACTTCGGCACAGCAGTTTAACATTTAAAATGGCATTCTCGTCTCGTTTGCATCACTGTCTAAAAAAAATAAAATATATCGG
>JAXIVJ010010644.1:5000-46423 GCA_036785665.1 Chirona hameri | reverse complement strand
GCCAGTTAACCTGAGTCCTCCAGTGGTCCCGTCCCGTCAGTCCCTGTCCCACCGCACCGGTCTTCCTGCACAGAAGCCGCGCCTGCACTGCAGTCCGAAATAGGCGGCCTGTTTTTGCCAGACGCGGTACTGCGGTACTGCGGTACTGCGGTGCTGCGGTACTGCGGTACTGCGGTACTGCGGTACTGCGGTACTGCGGTACTGCGGTACTGCGGTACTGCGGTACTGCGGTACTGCAGGCGCGCTCGCCGGCGGGTCGGCTAATCATGCCGCTCGACTATGCAGCCACGCTGCGGCATATCTGACGCGGCCGATCGCCGCCCGGCCCGTGACAGAATGTCGCCGCATTTGTCACTGCCGCGCCGCCGCACGTCTATCGCGCCGGAACTGACACTGCAGAGGCGGTCGCGGCGGCAGAGCGGTGCCGCGGTGGAATATGTGGCCCCACCGAGGAGCAGGCCAGACAGACACAGTAAGCTGGTCGTTACTGCAGACACGGCTGCTGAGGCCCCGGCGCGGCGCTGCTTAGTGCAACTGTACGGGCATATCCGCCAGAGCCTGGTATAGGAAACTGTCAGTCAAATTAGCTAAAAATCAATTATGTCAAACCGTCAAAGCTGCAGAAACATTGAGTGACTTTGCCAACAAAGTGTTTCACGAAATTTCAGCGAGCATTTACACACGTACTGTAACAAGAAGCCGTATTAAATCGCCGTTAAATATTTTAAGTCCTTATAAATAACTAGTGTCGTACCCAAGATTCACTCCAGGAGGGTGCAATTTTGTATCGGGGGGGGGGGGGGGCATAAGGTACTCATACCAAGAAAAACTGACCGGATTTGGCCTACTATAGTTTTAGAGGGGCATATTTTCACATTTTTTTTCTTTAAAAAATCAAAAAATATTCATTTTTCGACCAAAGGGGGAACGTACAGACCTTCAGGGGGGCAATTGCCCCCGTTTGCCCCCCCCCCCCCCTTGTGTACGCCTATGCTGACTGGTAGGCTTGGTTGCCCGGAGGCGAGGCGGTGGAAAGCGGCCCACTGACTGGCTAGCTGTAAGACAACGCAGGATCCGGGGACGGCAGCGGCTCCAGCGAAGACGAGCTGGAACGAGTGAGGCTGAAGCCCACCTGCTGCGAGCTGGGCCGGTGGCCCCCCGGTGAAGCCCCCCTCCCCCTTGGGTACACCTATGCAAATAACGATGGTAATTTGCGATTTAAACATTTTTTAAGTTACACGCCTACTTTCTCAATGTGCTCCGGATGTGACTGCATGATCTTGATAATAACCATGCCAAAAACGTGCACATAATGTTCCGTTGCGCTTTGGGTTTGTGAATGCTGGTCTGACAAGCCCTTCAAAAACCGTGCGAAGTTTTGACATGAATTTGGTTGAATTGAATATATAGAGTAGAGGCTAGTGAGGCTTTTCTCGTACCATATAACCACAGAGTTGAGGCGACCTAAAACTCCAATCCACCCCTAACTTTTCTTCGAACAACTCTGCTATTTTTACAAACAGGTATTTTGAACGATTTCGGCATGTTCCATTGATTTAAAAGGAGCCGTCCAATATAATATATATATGTTTAAAATGAATAGGTACTCTTTCTGATTGATTTCATCATCGTACCTGGGCAAATTTAACAAATGTCCTACGCAACTCTGAAGCATACTAACCCTGGAGTCAAGCCAAGAACACTGAGTTGCTGGGCATGTGATTGTTGCGAGCAGCTGTATTACCGATGTTAACACCGTGTCAGAAACGCAACAGCAACATACTACACAGGTGCGGCTGTACCCCTGCACTGCACTTAAAATGCAGTAGCGAGGTGACGCTACCACATTATGGCTCTAACATGTCAGCACAAGTGTGCGGACGTAACCTTGCACTGCGCCACGCACGCTCTGAGTTAGTGTGCCAGCTTGTGACGATCGTTCCGGCGCAGCTCGTCACGTCACGCGGTCGTTCCTGGTACGGACGCACGTCACAGATTGTTACAAACGACTCTGATCAGGGCCAATCTAGTCCAGCATTGTTTCTCTGACATGTGCGCACAGCTCATGAACGGCTTCCCGGGCAGTCACGATAATGACGTCAATGTTTTAAATTTGACATTTATGATGCCGTGTATAAATGTGCTTGGACAGAGGAGAGGGATTTTGCTGGAGCGCAATCAGTCATACTGGAAACATTGGGGGAAACAATGGTTGCAGTGTTGCTATGCTAAAAAGTTTTGCATTTGCTAAAGAAAAGCTTGATAATCTCTTGCTGACTATTGAACCCTCTGTAGTGCATTGGAACTGTACCGAATATAATATTACTCACTGCTGTGCAGTTGTATCCAAATGTGTTAAAAGTCTGGCACTCATTTAACAGCATCTTCAGCCGGCGGCCTGCCGTTTACATCTCGTTAAGGCAATGCAAGCTAGCAAAAGTTGATACGGCCGACCAATGGTGTCACCACAGTTTGCAAATAAGTTATAGGGACAAATCCCAAGTGCACGTGTATTTCAACATGAGACCATATTAGGAATGTCTGAAAATGACCAAGGACATTGTCCCTGGTGTGTACAGTGGTGGCGACGCCAATGCGGCTGATTGCCAGCGTCTTACCGTCGGTGTTACACAACACGTTGTATGTGGAGGCCGCTCATAAGTCTATCAGTCACCGACGCTTAGCGAATCGTGGGCGGTCTGCCATTGTTAATGGGTTTATATCAAGCGGTTGTTTGGTGTTATGTCGGGGCGTTATACAGTACACCGTATGCGCAGGCCGCGGGTAAGTCAATCAGTTACCAGTGTATAGCGGATGTTTAGCAGTGTTCATTTGTAACCTATATCATTCAGTCTCTAGAGTGCTGGTGTTTTTTATTCTTCAGCTGAACGATTAATGGTTTTCAGCGACTCGGACTGAACACAGACATGGGTGGGTCGGAGGGTCCCCCCCCCCCCCCCCATCCACCGGTTAGCAGTCGTCATCTGTGACTTTCCGGCTACCATGCCACAGCTGCCTGTCCCAATCTGCTGCCCTTCCGGTCCGACCCCGCCGCTGGGTCACTACAGGTCGCCACTGCCAGCCGTCTCATTCTCCCATTCTCCCGTGTGTGGGAGAATGGGAGAATGAGGAAGACAGCCGGCAGACACCGCCAACGCTCAGATCAGCCTTACCGGGTCCGCTGAGCAAACATCGGCGCCGGGCGATCGCCCGTGCGGCCTCAGCTTTCACGCCGGCGCAGGAATCCGGCTGAGTTCATGTGCCGAGTATCGCATGACCATCGGTAAACATCCACAGAAATGCCGCTTCTGTCGTCCCGTCGATTTAAAAATACCTACCGGCAACCTAACCCGGAACTCGAACGTGGCTTTATATCTGGCAACACGGCTGTGCACGCATGATGATTATGCTGGCGTCATAATCGTGCACATTGTTCCGTTGCGCTTTGGGTTTGTGAATGCTGGTCTGACAATAGGACGTGTTTTGTTGAGTCGGTTTGCCCCATGTCAGTGTGGTATGGCCGGTAGGTGTGTTTGGAGTTGGACAATAAGCCAGCACCTCTGGGGGGGGGGGACATGACCCCGTTCGTCCCCCCCCCCCCCCTGGATCCGCCCTTGGCCAGCACCTCTGCCCGTGTCCCATCGTCAGCTCCACCGAGCCTCTGAAACACACTCGGGAGGGAGCAGCAGGCAGGGAGGCTGCTTTGGTGCCAATGGCAGAAATACAGGTTTATTATAAGAACATCAGAGCAAATAACATAGATGGAGTAAACGGACTACTGGCCAAAATAATGGGTGAAAAAATGCATGTTTACCTTGCTTAATCGTCATGTCACTCGAACGAATGGCGTAGGCTGTCACTCCGTTTGACTCTCTCTTTCTCTCGTGAGTAGCTCACACCACTTATCATATTTACTTTTTCATTTCTATCCAACCTTGAACTTTGCTTATTAGTCTATAGATCAAGTAGTTGCGGGTAATTTAGTTTAGTACAAGTAGTTGCGGTTTGGTGATAGACACTGCTGGTGGGCCTTACAATTTCAGAAGTACAGCCGACACTGCCGAATATCTCGAATATCTTGTTTTCACCTTTAATCACGAGACGATTACCACATGTTTATAAGCTTTTTAGCCTGAGTTGACCGGTACTAAAACCTGAATGAAGCATAGTGGCCTGTTCGAGGCATCGTTATCGCCATAACTACGTCGAGTATCGACATCAAGACTGGCTATTTGCTATCCAAATAGTATTTACGTACCAGTTTGCAAACTACACGGAACCTGTATGAAATAGTCGACACTGGAATGGCCGGATGCGGCGTTACACATGTGCAAGCCTTGGCCCTGTTTGTGCTATCAGATGGCAAGCGCGATACATTTAATTTCGCCCGCATGTTTCCGATGGTGTGCATCAATGTGAGTCAGAGCTGTGTGTGCACATAGCGGACACCCACGACCAAGCCGCGCCGGCAAACCGTGCCAGGACTGCGAGGCAGCACCGGATCAATAAACAGCTTCATGCCGAAAGTCGCGGACCTCCAGAGGACCGTTCCAGTGACACCATGACTTCATTCTATTTCTGGCTGAGGGGATCGGCTGGAATCCCCCTGTCACCGGTCAGCGGACGTCCGAGCTGTGTTAGATTCATTACATCGTCCCGCTACGGAGCCTGTGATTCAGAGATCCTGTTACCGTCGGCACTCCCATGGAGCTGTGACTCAATCACTGGGTGAGCCCAGGTCGCTGCTTTTTGTATGAATCACTACTCACTGCTACCGCGGCTATACCTCGGCATGGCATTGGGTCACACAGAGACGCTGCGGAGCGGCTGGCTGGGCGGAGGCGAGACAAGAATTGGGCGATGCCGGCGGCCCATGCATACCTGAGGGCTGGGGTAGCACGGGACATGACATCCCGCCAGCCGGACTGCACCCTGCTGACGTGTGACAACGTGACTGACCTCAGTCACCGACCGGTGCAGTCACCGCCCCTTGCCGCAGTGACTGCACCCTGCTGACGTGACATCGTGACTGACCTCAGTCACCGACCGGTGCAGTCACCGCCCCTTGCCGCCAGTGACTGCACCCTGCTGACGTGACATCGTGACTGACCTCAGTCACCGACCGGTGCAGTCACCGCCCCTTGCCGCAGTGACTGCACCCTGCTGACGTGGTGACAACGTGACTGACCTCAGTCACCGACCGGTGCAGTCACCGCCACTTGCCGCAGTGACTGCACCCTGCTGACGTGGACAACGTGACTGACCTCAGTCACCGACCGGTGCAGTCACCGCCACTTGCCGCAGTGACTGCACCCTGCTGACGTGACATCGTGACTGACCTCAGTCACTGACCGGTGCAGTCACCGCCCCTTGCCGCAGTGACTGCACCCTGCTGACGTGTGACAACGTGACTGACCTCAGTCACCGACCGGTGCAGTCACCGCCCCTTGCCGCAGTGACTGCACCCTGCTGACGTGTGACAACGTGACTGACCTCAGTCACCGACCGGTGCAGTCACCGCCCCTTGCCGCAGTGACTGCACCCTGCTGACGTGACATCGTGACTGACCTCAGTCACTGACCGGTGCAGTCACCGCCCCTTGCCGCAGTGACTGCACCCTGCTGACGTGTGACAACGTGACTGACCTCAGTCACCGACCGGTGCAGTCACCGCCCCTTGCCGCAGTGACTGCACCCTGCTGACGTGTGACAACGTGACTGACCTCAGTCACCGACCGGTGCAGTCACCGCCCCTTGCCGCAGTGACTGCACCCTGCTGACGTGACATCGTGACTGACCTCAGTCACTGACCGGTGCAGTCACCGCCCCTTGCCGCAGTGACTGCACCCTGCTGACGTGTGACAACGTGACTGACCTCAGTCACCGACCGGTGCAGTCACCGCCCCTTGCCGCAGTGACTGCACCCTGCTGACGTGAGACAACGTGACTGACCTCAGTCACCGACCGGTGCAGTCACCGCCCCTTGCCGCAGTGACTGCACCCTGCTGACGTGTGACAACGTGACTGACCTCAGTCACCGACCGGTGCAGTCACCGCCCCTTGCCGCAGTGACTGCACCCTGCTGACGTGTGACAACGTGACTATACCGTGTCTGGGGTCACAATAGTTGGAGACACACTGTCTGCCGTGATACTGTCTGTCTGTGGCCAAACTGCCGGGATTGTGCAGGCACGGGGTCATATCAGGTCAGGTCATGTTGACTGCAGCACGCTGTCAGCCCGGCCACCTAGTCAACACTGCATCGGTGCGCGCCACCGAAGTAATTACACTCCCGGAATCCACTAACCATCGCGTGCCTCCAAGCTCGTCTTTCCGTCAACCGATCCAGCCTAGCCGGTGCAGCATCGTGGTGGTCTCACCCCCACCATCCATCCGTCGATGTCCAGAATCTTGCACCTACTGACTTCAGTTAGTCAGCGACTGGGGTCAGCACGGGGTCGGCGTCGATTGCAGGTGGCCCCTGACACCGGAGTAGACGGCTCGGATGGCGGGACATGCTCTAGGAGACCGGACCAGGCAGAATTAATGACAAGTGATCGGCATTTGACGCCGTGGAGCGATCGGAAACTCCGATACCGAGCAGCCGTCAGGCCGGACAGAAATTTAAACGGGTTTGTTGTGGCGGCTCGTGTTGGTAACTGCTGGGAAATGGAGTGGGAATGCCCAGACGTGGACGTTTCCAAGCCTCAATGGGAGGCTTTATGAGACTGAGTGGCCATGCATTTCGAATACAGCTCGTGGCTTATGGTTATGGTCACACTGTCATTCGAATGGCAAATTGCAGATAGTCGGCAATTTAGCATAATTTAGTCGGCAATTAGTAGTATAAATGATGGAAAATATTTGTACGAGTCAATTTCAGCATAGGGAAGTCAAATACCTACTAGTTTTACATATTTATATTCAACGGAATGCGTTGCAACATTGGTATTCAAAGGAAGTTTAAATGGGAGCTATCAGCTCCCATTTAAACTTCCTTTGAATATCAATGTTGCAACGCATTCCGTTGCTTTTAAATATGTAAAACTAGTAGGTACTTGACTTCCCTATGCTGAAATTGACTCGCACAAATATTTGCCATCGTTTATTTCCCAACGCAACTTTGTAACGTCGCACTATCAAAAAACTATCCTCGAAAAGCTATTGTGGCTAAGGTGGATATTTATACACACTAAACATACTTGCATTCATCGCAAACTAATTGGTATAAATCTTCTGTAATTCTTTGATTTCACACAGGCTTGAGTTTTATTCGAGGCATTGTTTTTAAACACATGCAAATGCCATGCGGTTTATATATGATGGATGGCTGTGATGAGCATTGTGCAGATAAAAATCAGATGGAAAAAGTAGCCTTTGCTCATGTTATTGTAATTAAAAAGAAGATGAATTGGTTAACTAATTCATCTTCTTTTTAATTACACTAACATGAGCAAAGGCTACTTTTGCCATGCGGTTTAATTCCAAAGCACAAACTTTCACAGGATTGCCTAAAATTTCAGTGTTTATTTTAAAAATAGAGTACCTTTAAAGTTGGTCGGAGCATGCCATGCACTGCTGAATGGGCAAATCTGAATCTCCCATTTCTAGCTGCTGTGAATACTACGTGAACGGTCGGTCCAGCTAGCGAGGCTCGACATGGGTGGCTGCCTATCTCGCACACCGTATGTCCGCGCCCTTCTCTCGTATTTGTCTGAGATGGCCCCCTAGCCAGTGTCAGCCGGCCGGATAGCCCACTAATCCCCGTGTCAGTCATGTCCAGTCTGCGCTGACATGACTGTGAGGGGAGCCCGCGCCGTCCCTCGCCGCACCGCGCCGCCCCTCGCCGCACCGCGCCGCACCGCGCCGCACCGCGCCGCCCCTCGCCGCACCGCGCCGCGCCACGCCGCACCGCGCCGCCCCTCGCCGCACCGCGCCGCACCGCGCCGCCCCTCGCCGCACCGCGCCGCACCGCGCCGCCCCTCGCCGCACCGCGCCGCGCCACGCCGCACCGCGCCGCCCCTCGCCGCACCGCGCCGCCCCTCGCCGCACCGCGCCGCACCGCGCCGCACCGCGCCGCCCCTCGCCGCACCGCGCCGCACCGCGCCGCGCCACGCCGCACCGCGCCGCACCGCGCCGCACCGCGCCGCCCCTTGCCGCCCCTCGCCGCCTCTCGCCGCCCCGCGCCACGTCCGAATCAATGACGGCCAATCGGCTGCTGACGTCGCCGATTACTTCCTGGTCACAGGAGGAGAGCAGCCGGCTTCTGTAGCCGCCAGAGGTCAGCGGTCAGATGCCTGGCTTCAGACGGCAGCCACAGGACAAGAGCAGCCGGCTTCCGTAGCCGCCAGAGGTCAGCGGTCAGATGCCTGGCTTTAGACGGCAGCCACAGGAGGAGAGCAGCCGGCTTCCATAGCCGCCAGAGGTCAGCGGTCAGATGCCTGGCTTCAGACGGCAGCCACAGGAGGAGAGCAGCCGACCGCAGCCGTCAGAGGTCAGCGGTCAGACGCCTGGCTTCAGACGGCAGCCACAGGAGGAGAGCTGCCGGCTTCCGTAGCCGCCAGAGGTCAGCGGTCAGATGCCTGGCTTCAGACGGCAGCCACAGGAGGAGAGCTGCCGGCTTCCGTAGCCGCCAGAGGTCAGCGGTCAGATGCCTGGCTTCAGACGGCAGCCACAGGAGGAGAGCAGCCGGCTTCCGTAGCCGCCAGAGGTCAGCGGTCAGATGCCTGGCTTCAGACGGCAGCCACAGGACGAGAGCAGCCGGCTTCCGTAGCCGCCAGAGGTCAGCGGTCAGATACCTGGCTTCAGACGGCAGCCACAGGAGGAGAGCAGCCGGCTTCCGTAGCCGCCAGAGGGCAGCGGTCAGATGCCTGACTTTAGACGGCAGCCACAGGAGGAGAGCAGCCGGCTTCCGTAGCCGCCAGAGGTCAGCGGTCAGATGCCTGGCTTTAGACGATACACGTTTGATTGGACACAGCCTCTGACGATACTTTCATCAAAATGATTTGAGCTTCGTTTCTGGTATCCATTTCCGAATGAACAATCCTTACCAGACCATACTAAACTTTTTGATAAATATGTTAACTACCTAAATATCTTAAATACCTACAATTAAATGTCTTAAAATTGCATCAAGCTGCCACTTGACGTATAATTGTTGATTTATATGCGACATTTCAATTGAACTGTCCTATCTTGCGACTTGCGTGGATTTATGTTCCGTGTTTTACTTGAGTACAATACGGGCACGTCACCTGCACACGTGGCGCTGCGTTTTGTAGTGAACCGCCGTGTGCTCAAATATGGACTGTGCTACATGCATGTGCGTGTCACTTAAAAAGCTTCGCATGACATTCATTTCGATGGCTGCCATTTTCATGCTAAAGCTTTTAACATGCTTTCAATCATGGGCGTTCTTCAAGTCCTAAAGGTGGAGTCACATTCCCATAAATCACATATTCAATGACTTTGGTTTCCAGAACACACGACAACTTAGGCTAAGCTGTGTCGCTAACTAGTTTTACATATTTAAATTCAACGGAATGCGTTGCAACATTGGTATTCAAAGGAAGTTTAAATGAGAGCTAATAGCTCCCTATGCTGAAATTAACTCGCACAAATATTTTCCATCGTTTATTTCCCAACGCAACTTTGTAACGTCGCACTATCAAAAAACTATCCTCGAAAAGCTATTGTGGCTAAGGTGGATATTTATACACAATAAATATACTTGCATTCATCGCAAACTAATTGGTATCAATCTTCTGTAATTCTTTGATTTCACACAGGCTTGAGTTTTATTCGAGGCATTGTTTGTAAACACTGCAAATGTCAAACCATACCCGTATTACACTTGTTTGTTTAAATGAAGATGATTGATGAGAGGGTGGACTTGCTTCGGGATTATTTTCCCACCAATTTTGACCGTGTGGCTATCAGCGTACAGCCATTCCCCCAATATTGCATGCATTCGCTTCTACGCCGCAGCTGGCTCCCTCCTTCCCGTACAATTTACAATGCAGATTTGTACGATATCAACAGAAGGGCAAATGACAGTAGCATGATGTAGCTAAACCCTGTATCGCAAATCTCTAAATCGTGATTCATGCAAAGCTGATTTGTCTAGAAGATGGCATTATAAGTGCGCATGTGACGCGAATGTTTTACTCTAAATGTTTCCGCGTGACACCATATTTATTTTAAAAACGGTCCGGCTGCAGCAGTGCGGCCATTTATAATCGAATTCCGGCGGGGACCACCAGCATTGCCACGGAGCGTCTCTGCGGGAGGGCGCAGGTCGGCCTCTCTGACCTCTGTTCAGTCAATGATCCATCATATACCGCGCGGATAAACAGCCGTCTCGCTGTTCTGTTCATCATGTTCATCATCGCGCACGCGCAGTGACGGCTCCTTCAGCTTTGACGGCCGCCGATTGAATTCTCCGCTGACGGCTTCCTGGGCTAAAAACCCGGCGCCGCGGAGCGCCGGAGACGGACTCGCTTCCTGCCGACACTGCGGGGGAACGCGTCCCACGCGTCTTCACGGCTGTTTACTGACCGTGACGTTTTTGTGAGCTGGCATCTTGGTTGTTGCGGTGGATTCGCTACTCATTGACAGACTATCAATTAGCCATTGGTCTATGTGTGCCGATTACTTTTTTTCGGACGCGGTTGAGACTTGAGTCAGTTGCGCGGGATGGCTTGGCTGGGTTGCACCGGCAGCAACGTGCAACTCCACCGGCACCAACGGAATTTCGTAATATACGAAACTCTGTGATTTAGGATCTCACAAACCGTCCTTTTATCTCATTGAGGTCACTTTCGCTATCTCAATTCAAATTTACTGCTCATACGGGACAGTCAAAGTGCGTGTCTGGCGGAGTCTGCAGAGCAGCCGATGAGAGCCGATTTGACTGCAGACTGCCGTGGCGCCAGGGTGGGCTGAGGTGGGCTGAGCAGTGGGCGCCGCTCACAACTGGTCATTACCCCGCGCGTTAACGGGTCTGTTGGCGGTGCCGTCGGGTGCTGCCGGGTGGCAGGTGCGCCAGGGGCCCCGTCCCGCCGCCGTCCCGCCGCATACTTCACTCGCACCGACCGTCAACGGCGTGACGATTTCCGGTTATCTTAAGCGTCCATCTGGGGGCCGGCTGGCTAAGTAGCTCACGCACACTGGCACACTGGCCGCTGAGACGAGGCGATATATGCAGATGAAGAAGCGATGGCGGGTCCGGTGGAGACCTATAACCGCGCACGGCGGCGGCCTGGCGGCGGGTCTTCCCGAGTAGCGTGGTGTAGCTGCTGCCGCCGGAGCCGAAGATGGAGAGATTGCCGACAGCCGTGAAGAATCGGCTCGGCACTGATCTGCAGACCGAGGACTCCCCGGGGTGTTTGCTATAACAGGCTGCTCAATTGGGTGACTGTGTGCCGAGTAGACAGGAGGTGTCCCGGGTGTGTGGTTGGTGACTGAGACTGGCGAGACGGTGGTGAGCTGGTGTGGTTGGTGACTGAGACTGGCGAGACGGTGGTGAGCTGGTGTGGTTGGTGACTGAGACTGGCGAGACGGTGGTGAGCTGGTGTGGTTGGTGACTGAGACTGGCGAGACGGTGGTGAGCTGGTGTGGTTGGTGACTGAGACTGGCGAGACGGTGGTGAGCTGGTGTGGTTGGTGACTGAGACTGGCGAGACGGTGGTGAGCTGGTGTGGTTGGTGACTGAGACTGGCGAGACGGTGGTGAGCTGGTGTGGTTGGTGACTGAGACTGGCGAGACGGTGGTGAGCTGGTGTGGTTGGTGACTGAGACTGGCGAGACGGTGGTGAGCTGGTGTGGTTGGTGACGGAGACTGGCGAGACGGTGGTGAGCTGGTGTGGTTGGTGACTGAGACTGGCGAGACGGTGGTGAGCTGGTGTGGACAACTGCATGGCGTTGGGGACACTAATGGCTTAACACTATTGACATTCGATGGCACTTTGGGACACAGCGTTGTAACTCAAGTGTATGACGGACTGATTCTGGTAAACTGGTTATGAGTCATAATGATGGCATTCGCCAGCAATCAGCTCTAACGTTTGCGGCGGCGGCTGGGAACCAAACCAGGGATGTAGGAACGCCACGGAAAGTGTGTGTGTGTGAGGGGGGGGTCAGTTAAATTTTGATCTTGTCTCAAGAGAAGCTCAACCCCCCTATCCAAGATTTCTTGGTAGCTGTGGGTCTTCTCTCTTGGTGAACCTTTTCCCATACAAAAAAAAAACACCCGCCAAGCAAAATAAAATATTGTAGAAAAAATGAAAGAGTGAGGGGACCCATGCCCCCTCGGCCCCCTGTTCCTGCGCCTATGGACCAACCAAACAGTTATCCGCTGCCAAGCAAATAATGCAGGTGACATGATATTGCAGGTGTAAACATGCTTTGCATGTTTAAGGGTGTTGGTCCGCGTATACAGCGTCGCTACCTGTCCACATATACGTCGCTACCTGTCCGCGTATACGGCGTCGCTACCTGTCCACATACACGTCGCTACCTGTCCGCGTATACGGCGTCGCTACCTGTCCACATATACGTCGCTACCTGTCCGCGTATACGGCGTCGCTACCTGTTCACATACACGTCGCTACCTGTCCACGTATACGGCGTCGCTACCTGTCCACATATACGTCGCTACCTGTCCGCGTATACGGCGTCGCTACCTGTCCACATATACGTCGCTACCTGTCCGCGTATACGGCGTCGCGACCTGTCCACATATACGTCGCTACCTATCCGCGTATACGGCGTCGCTACCTGTCCACATATACGTCGCTAACTGTCCGCGTATACGGCGTCGCTACCTGTCCACATATACGTCGCTACCTGTCCGCGTATACGGCGTCGCTACCTGTCCACATATACGTCGCTACCTGTCCGCGTATACGTCGTCGCTACCTGTCCACATATACGTCGCTACCTGTCCGCGTATACGGCGTCGCTACGTCGTCGCTACCTGTCCACTTGATTGATGACAGGCAATCGCTGCTTCTTGATGTTCCCTTGTGTGTTTTTAGGTTCGTCAATTCTCAACGAAATGTTGTCAAGTGTGTTGCGTGTTGTGCAATTTCCGAAGACCCACTTAAACTGGATCATTTGATCAGCTCTCGTCGACTTGGGAGAACGTATCCAGTCGACCCACCTCACTACTCACACTGGTCACGCTGACGCCTAAGTCGGTGGTCTATATCGGTTTAGGCCGATGCAAAGCCCTATCGGATGTGATCACTTTCACCCTCAGCAGGGTGTCCAGAGCGAGACGGCAGCGCCACGCGAGGTGTGTATTGTGTAATCCTCTGCTCCCTGGAATTCCTTCGACCGCCCAGCGTGTCTGGTTAGCTCATCGGTTCTGAAATCTGACAACCGGCCCTTCTTGGCCCAAAGACCTGCGCTTATGTGCTAGAGGGGTGTGAATGTTTCCGGTATTCCCTTCCTCTTCCTTATGCTTTCCATCCCGAGTGTGCAATGTTTGCAAACTCATAACGCTCTGAATGATTGCTCAAAGACGGACAGAGCGAGTTAGATTAAGGTTGGGGCCCGGATCGGGTCAGACTGGGTCGGGTCGGGTCGGGTCGGGTCGGGTCGGGTCGGGTCGGGTCGGGTCGGGTCGGGTCGGGTCGGGTCGGGTCGGGTCAGGTCGGCTCAGGTCAGGTCGGCTCAGGTCAGGTCGGGACAGGTCAGGTCGGGTCGGGTCGGGTAGGGTCGGGTCCGGATCGGGTCAGACTGGGTCAGGCCGGGTCGGGTCGGGTGATGTCAGGTCGGCCTAGCCCAGCTCGTGGTGGTAATGGGGATCGATTTTGGGATCGATCGGATCACGTCGTTTCTAATTATCTCAAGCCGGCCGAAATTTCACTATCAGGAAGTTCCTTCGGCAGCTGACAGTCCAGATTGAACTACCAGGGACGTAGGAACGTCACGAAAAGTGTGTGTATGTGTGTGGGGTGGGGGGAGGCAGTGAAACTTTGATCTCGTCTTGAGAGAACCGCCCCCCCCCCCCCAGGCGATATTTATTTCGCATATTTGAGCTCTTCTCGCCTTGGCGAATCTTTTGCTATCTCAAATTATCCTCATTAAGCAAAATACAAGATTTTAGCACACACAAAACAAAATGAGTGGGCATGACGTCTCTGCTCTCCCCCCCCCCCCCTCCCCTGTTCATACACCTATGCCAACTGCGCACATGTCACACCTCTAATCAGCCTGACACACTGCTATGTATGTGTACACACACTGCTCCTTTATACGACCCACTGCTCCTTTATACGACACACTGCTCCTTTATATGACACACTGCTCCTTTATACGACCCACTGCTCCTTTATACGACACACTGCTCCTTTATATGACACACTGCTCCTTTATACGACACACTGCTCCTTTATACGACACACTGCTCCTTTATACGACACACTGCTCTTTATACGACACACTGCTCCTTTATACGACCCACTGCTCCTTTATACGACACACTGCTCCTTTATACGACACACTGCTCCTTTATACGACACACTGCTCCTTTATACGACACACTGCTCCTTTATACGACACACTGCTCCTTTATACGACACACTGCTCCTTTATACGACACACTGCTCCTTTATACGACACACTGCTCCTTTATACGACACACTGCTCCTTTATACGACACACTGCTCCTTTATACGACACACTGCTCCTTTATACGACACACTGCTCCTTTATACGACCCACTGCTCCTTTATACGGCACACTGCTCCTTTATACGACACACTGCTCTTTATATGACACACTGCTCCTTTATACGACCCACTGCTCCTTTATACGGCACACTGCTCCTTTATACGACACACTGCTCTTTATATGACACACTGCTCCTTTATACGACACACTGCTCCTTTATACGACCCGGTCCTTAAACGACCTGTCCGGCGGTCCTGTCCGGCGGTCCTGTCCGGCGGTCCTGTCCGGCGGTCCTGTCCGGCGGTCCTGTCCGGCGGTCCTGTCCGGCGGTCCTGTCCGGCGGTCCTGTCCGGCGGTCCTGTCCGGCGGACCTGTCCGGCGGTCCTGTCCGGCGGTCCTGTCCGGCGGTCCTGTCCGCCGGTCCTTAAACGACCTGTCCGGCGGTCCTGTCCGGCGGTCCTGTCCGGCGGTCCTGTCCGGCGGTCCTGTCCGGCGGTCCTGTCCGGCGGTCCTGTCCGGCGGACCTGTCCGGCGGTCCTGTCCGGCGGTCCTGTCCGGCGGTCCTGTCCGCCGGTCCTTAAACGACCTGTCCGGCGGTCCTGTCCGGCGGTCCTGTCCGGCGGTCCTGTCCGGCGGTCCTGTCCGGCGGTCCTGTCCGGCGGTCCTGTCCGGCGGTCCTGTCCGGCGGACCTGTCCGGCGGACCTGTCCACCGTTCCTGTCCGGCGGTCCTGTCCGGCGGTCCTGTCCGCCGGTCCTGTCCGGCGGTCCTGTCCGGCGGTCCTGTCCGGCGGTCCTGTCCGGCGGTCCTGTCCGGCGGTCCTGTCCGGCGGTCCTGTCCGGCGGACCTGTCCGGCGGTCCTGTCCGGCGGTCCTGTCCGGCGGTCCTGTCCGCCGGTCCTTAAACGACCTGTCCGGCGGTCCTGTCCGGCGGTCCTGTCCGGCGGTCCTGTCCGGCGGTCCTGTCCGGCGGTCCTGTCCGGCGGTCCTGCCCAGCGGCCCTGTCCGGCGGTCCTGTCCGGCGGTCCTGTCCGGCGGTCCTGTCCGGCGGTCCTGTCCGGCGGTCCTGTCCGGCGGTGCTGTCCGCCGGTCCTGTCCGGCGGTCCTGTCCGGCGGTCCTGTCCGGCGGTCCTGTCCGGCGGTCCTGTCGGACGGTCCTGTCCGGCGGTTCTGTCCGGCGGTCCTGCCCAGCGGTCCTGTCCGGCGGTCCTGTCCGGCGGTCCTGTCCGGCGGTCCTGTCCGGCGGTCCTGTCCGGCGGTCCTGTCCGGCGGTCCTGTCCGGCGGACCTGTCCGGCGGTCCTGTCCGGCGGTCCTGTCCGGCGGTCCTGTCCGGCGGTCCTGTCCGGCGGTCCTGTCCGGCGGTCCTGTCCGGCGGACCTGTCCGGCGGTCCTGTCCGGCGGTCCTGTCCGGCGGTCCTGTCCGGCGGTCCTGTCCGGCGGACCTGTCCGCCGGTCCTGTCCGGCGGTCCTGTCCGGCGGTCCTGTCCGCCGGTCCTGTCCGGCGGTCCTGTCCGGCGGTCCTGTCCGGCGGTCCTGTCCGGCGGTCCTGTCCGGCGGTCCTGTCCGGCGGACCTGTCCGGCGGACCTGTCCGGCGGTCCTGTCCGGCGGTCCTGTCCGGCGGTCCTGTCCGGCGGTCCTGTCCGCCGGTCCTGTCCGGCGGTCCTGTCCGGCGGTCCTGTCCGCCGGTCCTGTCCGGCGGACCTGTCCGGCGGTCCTGTCCGGCGGTCCTGTCCGGCGGTCCTGTCCGGCGGTCCTGTCCGGCGGTCCTGTCCGGCGGTCCTGTCCGGCGGTCCTGTCCGGCGGTCCTGTCCGGCGGTCCTGTCCGGCGGTCCTGTCCGGCGGTCCTGTCCGGCGGACCTGTCCGGCGGACCTGTCCGCCAGTCCTGTCCGGCGGTCCTGTCCGGCGGTCCTGTCCGCCGGTCCTGTCCGGCGGTCCTGTCCGGCGGTCCTGTCCGGCAGTCCTGTCCGGCGGTCCTGTCCGGCGGTCCTGTCCGGCGGTCCTGTCCGGCGGTCCTGTCCGGCGGACCTGTCCGGCGGTCCTGTCCGGCGGTCCTGTCCGGCGGTCCTGTCCGGCGGTCCTGTCCGGCGGTCCTGTCCGGCGGTCCTGTCCGGCGGTCCTGCCCAGCGGCCCTGTCCGGCGGTCCTGTCCGGCGGTCCTGTCCGGCGGTCCTGTCCGCCGGTCCTGTCCGGCGGTCCTGTCCGGCGGTGCTGTCCGCCGGTCCTGTCCGGCGGTCCTGTCCGGCGGTCCTGTCCGGCGGTCCTGTCCGGCGGTCCTGTCGGACGGTCCTGTCCGGCGGTTCTGTCCGGCGGTCCTGCCCAGCGGTCCTGTCCGGCGGTCCTGTCCGGCGGTCCTGTCCGGCGGTCCTGTCCGGCGGTCCTGTCCGGCGGTCCTGTCCGGCGGTCCTGTCCGGCGGACCTGTCCGGCGGTCCTGTCCGGCGGTCCTGTCCGGCGGTCCTGTCCGGCGGTCCTGTCCGGCGGTCCTGTCCGGCGGTCCTGTCCGGCGGACCTGTCCGGCGGTCCTGTCCGGCGGTCCTGTCCGGCGGTCCTGTCCGGCGGTCCTGTCCGGCGGACCTGTCCGCCGGTCCTGTCCGGCGGTCCTGTCCGGCGGTCCTGTCCGCCGGTCCTGTCCGGCGGTCCTGTCCGGCGGTCCTGTCCGGCGGTCCTGTCCGGCGGTCCTGTCCGGCGGTCCTGTCCGGCGGACCTGTCCGGCGGACCTGTCCGGCGGTCCTGTCCGGCGGTCCTGTCCGGCGGTCCTGTCCGGCGGTCCTGTCCGCCGGTCCTGTCCGGCGGTCCTGTCCGGCGGTCCTGTCCGCCGGTCCTGTCCGGCGGACCTGTCCGGCGGTCCTGTCCGGCGGTCCTGTCCGGCGGTCCTGTCCGGCGGTCCTGTCCGGCGGTCCTGTCCGGCGGTCCTGTCCGGCGGTCCTGTCCGGCGGTCCTGTCCGGCGGTCCTGTCCGGCGGTCCTGTCCGGCGGTCCTGTCCGGCGGACCTGTCCGGCGGACCTGTCCGCCAGTCCTGTCCGGCGGTCCTGTCCGGCGGTCCTGTCCGCCGGTCCTGTCCGGCGGTCCTGTCCGGCGGTCCTGTCCGGCAGTCCTGTCCGGCGGTCCTGTCCGGCGGTCCTGTCCGGCGGTCCTGTCCGGCGGTCCTGTCCGGCGGACCTGTCCGGCGGTCCTGTCCGGCGGTCCTGTCCGGCGGTCCTGTCCGGCGGTCCTGTCCGCCGGTCCTGTCCGGCGGTCCTGTCCGGCGGTCCTGTCCGCCGGTCCTGTCCGGCGGACCTGTCCGGCGGTCCTGTCCGGCGGTCCTGTCCGGCGGTCCTGTCCGGCGGTCCTGTCCGGCGGTCCTGTCCGGCGGTCCTGTCCGGCGGTCCTGTCCGCCGGTCCTGTCCGGCGGTCCTGTCCGCCGGTCCTGTCCGCCGGTCCTGTCCGGCGGTCCTGTCCGGTGGTCCTGTCCGGCGGACCTGTCCGTCGGTCCTGTCCGCCGGTCCTGTCCGGCGGTCCTGTCCGGCGGTCCTGTCCGGCGGACCTGTCCGGCGGACCTGTCCGGCGGTCCTGTCCGGCGGTCCTGCCCGGCGGTCCTGTCCAGCGGTCCTGTCCGGCGGTCCTGTCCGGCGGTCCTGTCCGGCGGTCCTGTCCGCCGGTCCTGTCCGGCGGACCTGTCCGGCGGTCCTGTCCGGCGGTCCTGTCCGGCGGTCCTGTCCGGCGGTCCTGTCCGGCGGTCCTGTCCGGCGGTCCTGTCCGGTGGACCTGTCCGGCGGTCCTGTCCGGCGGTCCTGTCCGGCGGTCCTGTCCGGCGGTCCTGTCCGGCGGACCTGTCCGGCGGTCCTGTCCGGCGGTCCTGCCCGGCGGTCCTGTCCGGCGGTCCTGTCCGGCGGTCCTGTCCGGCGGTCCTGTCCGGCGGTCCTGTCCGGCGGTCCTGTCCGGCGGTCCTGTCCGGCGGTCCTGTCCGGCGGACCTGTCCGGCGGACCTGTCCGGCGGACCTGTCCGGCGGACCTGTCTGGCGTACCTGTCCGGCGGTCCTGTCCGCCGGTCCTGTCCGGCGGTCCTGTCCGGCGGTCCTGTCCGGCGGTCCTGTCCGGCGGTCCTGCCCAGCGGTCCTGTCCGGCGGTCCTGTCCGGCGGTCCTGTCCGGCGGTCCTGTCCGGCGGTCCTGTCCACCGGTCCTGTCCGGCGGTCCTGTCCGGCGGTACTGTCCGCCGGTCCTGTCCGGCGGTCCTGTCCGGCGGTCCTGTCCGGCGGTCCTGTCCGGCGGTCCTGTCGGACGGTCCTGTCCGGCGGTTCTGTCCGGCGGTCCTGCCCAGCGGTCCTGTCCGGCGGTCCTGTCCGGCGGTCCTGTCCGACGGTCCTGTCCAGCGGTCCTGTCCGGCGGTCCTGTCCGACGGTCCTGTCCGGCGGTCCTGTCCGGCGGTCCTGTCCGGCGGTCCTGTCCGGCGGTCCTGTCCGGCGGTTCTGTCCGGCGGTTCTGTCCGGCGGTTCTGTCCGGCGGTCCTGTCCGGCGGTCCTGTCCGGCGGTCCTGTCCGGCGGTCCTGTCCGCCGGTCCTGTCCGGCGGTCCTGTCCGGCGGTCCTGTCCGGCGGTCCTGTCCGGCGGACCTGTCCACCGGTCCTGTCCGGCGGTCCTGTCCGGCGGTCCTGTCCGCCGGTCCTGTCCGGCGGTCCTGTCCGGCGGTCCTGTCCGGCGGTCCTGTCCGGCGGTCCTGTCCGGCGGTCCTGTCCGGCGGTCCTGTCCGGCGGTCCTGTCCGGCGGTCCTGTCCGCCGGTCCTTAAACGACCTGTCCGGCGGTCCTGTCCGGCGGTCCTGTCCGGCGGTCCTGTCCGGCGGTCCTGTCCGGCGGTCCTGTCCGGCGGTCCTGTCCGGCGGTCCTGTCCGGCGGTCCTGTCCGGCGGTCCTGTCCGGCGGTCCTGTCCGGCGGTCCTGTCCGGCGGACCTGTCCGGCGGTCCTGTCCGGTGGTCCTGTCCGGCGGTCCTGTCCGGCGGTCCTGCCCGGCGGACCTGTCCGGCGGACCTGTCCGGCGGTCCTGTCCGGCGGTCCTGTCCGGCGGTCCTGTCCGCCGGTCCTGTCCGGCGGTCCTGTCCGGCGGTCCTGTCCGGCGGTCCTGTCCGGCGGTCCTGTCCGGCGGTCCTGTCCGGCGGACCTGTCCGGCGGTCCTGTCCGGCGGTCCTGTCCGGCGGTCCTGTCCGGCGGTCCTGTCCGGCGGACCTGTCCGGCGGACCTGTCCGCCGGTCCTGTCCGGCGGTCCTGTCCGGCGGTCCTGTCCGGCGGTCCTGTCCGGCGGTCCTGTCCGGCGGTCCTGTCTGGCGGTCCTGTCCGGCAGTCCTGTCCGGCGGTCCTGTCCGGCGGTCCTGTCCGGCGGTCCTGTCCGGCGGTCCTGTCCGGCGGACCTGTCCGGCGGTCCTGTCCGGCGGTCCTGTCCGGCGGTCCTGTCCGGCGGTCCTGTCCGCCGGTCCTGTCCGGCGGTCCTGTCCGGCGGTCCTGTCCGCCGGTCCTGTCCGGCGGTCCTGTCCGGCGGTCCTGTCCGGCGGTCCTGTCCGGCGGTCCTGTCCGGCGGTCCTGTCCGGCGGTCCTGTCCGGCGGTCCTGTCCGCCGGTCCTGTCCGGCGGTCCTGTCCGCCGGTCCTGTCCGGCGGTCCTGTCCGGCGGTCCTGTCCGGCGGTCCTGTCCGGCGGTCCTGTCCGGCGGTCCTGTCCGGCGGTCCTGTCCGGCGGTCCTGTCCGGCGGTCCTGTCCGGCGGTCCTGTCCGGCGGACCTGTCCGGCGGTCCTGTCCGGCGGTCCTGCCCGGCGGTCCTGCCCGGCGGTCCAGTCCGGCGGTCCTGTCCGGCGGTCCTGTCCGGCGGTCCTGTCCGGCGGTCCTGTCCGGCGGTCCTGTCCGGCGGACCTGTCCGGCGGACCTGTCTGGCGGACCTGTCCGGCGGTCCTGTCCGCCGGTCCTGTCCGGCGGTCCTGTCCGGCGGTCCTGTCCGGCGGTCCTGTCCGGCGGTCCTGCCCAGCGGCCCTGTCCGGCGGTCCTGTCCGGCGGTCCTGTCCGGCGGTCCTGTCCGCCGGTCCTGTCCGGCGGTCCTGTCCGGCGGTACTGTCCGCCGGTCCTGTCCGGCGGTCCTGTCCGGCGGTCCTGTCCGGCGGTCCTGTCCGGCGGTCCTGTCCGGCGGTCCTGTCGGACGGTCCTGTCCGGTGGTTCTGTCCGGCGGTCCTGCCCAGCGGTCCTGTCCGGCGGTCCTGTCCGGCGGTCCTGTCCGGCGGTCCTGTCCGGCGGTCCTGTCCGGCGGTCCTGTCCGGCGGTCCTGTCCGGCGGTCCTGTCCGGCGGTCCTGTCCGGCGGTTCTGTCCGGCGGTTCTGTCCGGCGGTCCTGTCCGGCGGTCCTGTCCGGCGGTCCTGTCCGGCGGTCCTGTCCGCCGGTCCTGTCCGGCGGTCCTGTCCGGCGGTCCTGTCCGGCGGTCCTGTCCGGCGGTCCTGTCCGGCGGTCGGCGGTCCTGTCCGGCGGTCCTGTCCGGCGGTCGGCGGTCCTGCCCAGCCGCGGTCCTGTCCGGCGGTCGGCGGTCCTGTCCGGCGGTCCTGTCCGGCGGTCCTGTCCGGCGGTCCTGTCCGGCGGTCGGCGGTCCTGTCCGGCCGCGGTGTAATCGTCACCTGTCGTCTGTCCAGCCGCGGTGTAATCGTCACCTGTCCTGCCCAGCCGCGGTGTAATCGTCACCTGTCGTCTGGCCAGGCCACGCCCTTGCTCAGCTTCCGCCAGATGACCTTCTTTGTGATGGCCGTTTATCTGTCCCAGATCGTACGCATTTAACACTGCGTTTGTCATCGTGTTCGGTCGTAATATCGTAATATCGTTACGGCGGGCCGAGGTGGGCTCGGTAATTTGGAGATAAGCTTGTTAGGGTCAGAATTGGAAGCGGGACGGACCGGTGCAAACCGGATCTGGCGGAAATGATGGCTGGTAATGATCAGTCCGATCAGGACATGCCCATTGCACAGGAATGGACGCACCACGCCGGGAAATGGCTCACTCTCCAATCAAATGACAACCTTTTGTGAATTCCAGGACCTTCTGGGGTCCAGAAAGATACTGAACACTGCAAGATGGTGGCAGGGGAAATCCTTTTTAAGATGAACCAAATCGAGCAATGCTGAACAAAACAGCGCATTTCTGAGAGCTTTAAAAATCAGCAAATTATATGAAAAAATATGTTTCAAACTGCACCTCTTGGTCTGATGGAAGCGATGACAGCATGTTTACCAGACCCCGCTGTCACCGTCAGATGAGCGTCAGATGTCAGATGTCATCTTCGGATGAGCGGGCACCATACTCCGCTGTCATTGCCAGATGAGCGGCACCGTACTCCACTGTACCCATCAGATGAGATGAGCGGGCCCGTACTCCACTGTACCCATCATATGAGATGAGCTGGCCCGTACTCCACTGTACCCATCAGATGAGATGAGCGGGCCGTACTCCACTGTACCCATCAGATGAGATGAGCGGACCGTACTCCACTGTACCCATCAGATGAGATGAGTGGACCCGTACTCCACTGTACCCATCAGATGAGATGAGCGGGCCGTACTCCACTGTACCCATCAGATGAGATGAGTGGACCCGTACTCCACTGTACCCATCAGATGAGATGAGTGGACCCGTACTCCACTGTACCCATCAGATGAGATGAGCGGGTCCGTACTCCACTGTACCCATCAGATGAGACAAGCGGCACCGTACTCCACTGTACCCATCAGATGAGATGAGCGGGCCCGTACTCCACTGTACCCATCAGATGAGATGAGTGGACCCGTGCTCCACTGTACCCATCAGATGAGATGAGTGGACCCGTGCTCCACCGTACCCATCATATGAGATGAGCCGCACCGTACTCCACTGTACCCATCAGATGAGATGAGCGGCACCGTACTCCACTGTAGCTATCAGATGAGATGAGCTGGCCCGTACTCCACTGTACCCATCAGATGAGATGAGCGGGCCGTACTCCACTGTACCCATCAGATGAGATGAGTGGCACCGTACTCCACTGTACCCATCAGATGAGATGAGCGGCACCGTACTCCACTGTAGCCATCAGATGAGATGAGCGGCACCGTACTCCACTGTACCCATCAGATAAGATGAGCGGGCCGTACTCCACTGTACCCATCAGATGAGATGAGCGGGCCCGTACTCCACTGTACCCATCAGATGAGATGAGCGGGCCCGTACTCCACTGTACCCATCAGATGAGATGAGCGGGCCGTAATCCACTGTAGCCATCAGATGAGATGAGCGGGCCCGTACTCCACTGTACCCATCATATGAGATGAGCGGCACCGTACTCCACTGTAGCCATCAGATGAGATGAGCGGCACCGTACTCCACTGTACCCATCAGATGAGATGAGCGGGCCGTACTCCACTGTACCCATCAGATGAGATGAGCGGCACCGTACTCCACTATACCCATCAAATGAGATGAGCTGGCGGCTCATCTCATCTGGTGGGTACTCCACTGTACCCACCAGATGAGATGAGCCGCACCGTACTCTACTGTACCCATCAGATGAGATGAGCGGCACCGTACTCCACTGTACCCATCAGATAGATGAGCGGGCCGTACTCCACTGTACCCATCAGATGAGATGAGCGGGCCATACTCCACTGTACCCATCAGATGAGATGAGTGGCACCGTACTCCACTGTACCCATCAGATAGATGAGCGGCACCGTACATCACTGTACCCATCAGATGAGATGAGTGGCACCGTACTCCACTGTACCCATCATATGAGATGAGCAGCACCGTACTCCACTGTACCCATCAGATGAGATGAGTGGACCCGTACTCCACTGTAGCCATCATATGAGATGAGCGGCACCGTACTCCACTGTACCCATCAGATGAGATGAGTGGACCCGTACTCCACTGTACCCATCATATGAGATGAGCGGCACCGTACTCCACTGTACCCATCATATGAGATGAGCGGCACCGTACTCCACTGTACCCATCATATGAGACGAGCGGCACCGTACTCCACTGTACCCATCAGATGAGATGAGCGGGCCGTACTCCACTGTACCCATCAGATGAGATGAGTGGCACCGTACTCCACTGTACCCATCAGATAGATGAGCGGCACCGTACTCCACTGTACCCATCAGATAGATGAGCGGCACCGTACTCCACTGTACCCATCAGATGAGATGAGCGGCACCGTACTCCACTGTACCCATCAGATGAGATGAGCGGGCCGTACTCCACTGTACCCATCAGATGAGATGAGTGGCACCGTACTCCACTGTACCCATCAGATAGATGAGCGGCACCGTACTCCACTGTACCCATCAGATAGATGAGCGGCACCGTACTCCACTGTACCCATCATATGAGATGAGCGGCACCGTACTCCACTGTACCCATCAGATGAGATGAGCGGGCCGTACTCCACTGTACCCATCAGATGAGATGAGTGGCACCGTACTCCACTGTACCCATCAGATAGATGAGCGGGCCGTACTCCACTGTAGCCATCAGATGAGATGAGCGGGCCGTACTCCACTGTACCCATCAGATGAGATGAGCGGAACCGTACTCCACTGTACCCATCAGATGAGATGAGCGGGCCGTACTCCACTGTACCCATCAGATGAGATGAGTGGCACCGTACTCCACTGTACCCATCAGATAGATGAGCGGCACCGTACTCCACTGTACCCATCAGATAGATGAGCGGCACCGTACTCCACTGTACCCATCAGATGAGATGAGCGGTACCGTACTCCACTGTACCCATCAGATGAGATGAGCGGGCCGTACTCCACTGTACCCATCAGATGAGATGAGTGGCACCGTACTCCACTGTACCCATCAGATAGATGAGCGGCACCGTACTCCACTGTACCCATCAGATAGATGAGCGGCACCGTACTCCACTGTACCCATCATATGAGACGAGCGGCACCGTACTCCACTGTACCCATCAGATGAGATGAGCGGGCCGTACTCCACTGTACCCATCAGATGAGATGAGTGGCACCGTACTCCACTGTACCCATCAGATAGATGAGCGGGCCGTACTCCACTGTACCCATCATATGAGACGAGCGGCACCGTACTCCACTGTACCCATCAGATGAGATGAGCGGGCCGTACTCCACTGTACCCATCAGATGAGATGATAGGCACCGTACTCCACTGTACCCATCAGATAAGATGAGCGGGCCGTACTCCACTGTACCCATCAGATGAGATGAGTGGCACCGTACTCCACTGTACCCATCAGATAGATGAGCGGCACCGTACTCCACTGTACTCATCAGATGAGATGAGCGGCACCGTACTCCACTGTACCCTTCATATGAGATGAGCGGGCCCGTACTCCACTGCATACCCGGCCGTGACGGTCCGATGATATCACTATCGTCCCGGGGTCGGCGTGACGGCCGTGCGACACGGGTAACGCATCAGGGACCGTAACCACGGGAGATTACCGGCCCGTGCCATTCAACGCTCTGAACACCGGCTCCAGACCGCCGCCAGCCGCAGCTGTCAAACTGTCCGCGAGGCGTCTCCCGTCTCCCGTCTCCCGCCTCCCGTCTCCCGTCTCCCGCCTCCCGTCTCCCGTCTCCCGCCACGTCTCCCCCAGCCTTGCAGAAGTTACTGATCGGCGCTATTTTTTACCGTTCGCAGCGTATTTCGTTGAAAATGAATCTTAGGTGATGGGATTCTCCCCCATTCATACGGTATTAGTGCGATCAAAGCGCTATTCAGTCCAGGGTGGACTTTTAGGGGCGTATTATGTGAACGGAGTCGGGATAAGCCTATCTGCGCGTTTCTCGGTGATTTAACTTCAGCTGGATTTTGTGTTCGACCTAGAACGAGCCCGCTCGTAGGGAGAATCGAAGCTGATAACAGGTCTGGATTGACGAAAAGCGGAGGTGTTAAAATCCGCCCTTTATTGGGATTGTTCTTGTCCCAATTCGTGGAATTAAGTTGACAAGGCCACGGAACTCCGGATCCATTTCTTTCCGACAAAAAGCGACTCCGGCTCCGAACTTTAAACGCGCAATATTGGGAAGTTGTGTGCAATACTACCCAATCCGCGACGAGAGCGAAACCACTGGGGCTTGCTCTGAATCCAATCGATCACGCCTAAATTGCATCCAGGGCCGGCCCCTCCTCCGCCGACACAAAGCCTTTGTCCGCTCGACGTACACACAGACCTTCCGGTGGAGGGAGTGTTGCGCCAGCTCCCCAGTCGCGTCCGATTAGCACTAATCTACGACTCCACCGGCCGGCAGCGGTGACGGCGCCCTACCGAGGTGATAATGGCTGGCGCTCTGTGCCCGCAGCTCGGGCCAGGCGTAAATCAGTCCGCTGTCCGGGCCGAATGTGCCGGTGCCGACCCTGTACTCACCTGCCGCCCTCTGCCGCCGCTGCCGCCGCTGCCGCCGCTGCCGCCCCGGCCGCCAATAAAGACGCCAACCAGACAACACACCAGCCAGCAGCGGGCCGACGCTACCTCTCAGTCGGAATGGACAGGGCAATTTACCGGATTGCGGAACAAAACCGACGAGGTGCTTCTCTTCGGAGGGTGCTCTGGTTATCTGGGTCCGATCTCGGCTCGGTGTCGGTATCAGACGACTCTCTCGCCGTCCACACCTCACCGTCACCTCACCGTCGCGATCCTTTGGCCCCCGGGTCGTATGCTCGTACATTGTACACGACACGCGAAGTTCGTGCTATTGAAGAGGGCCTCTCAGAAAATTTGAGAGGCTCGATGTAATTTGTAAGTCGAGTCTTTCCATAGTAGAGATAATGTTATCATAATCTATAGTTTTAGGCCCGATCGCTGCATGTCTCATCACTCATTTCTGACATTCACGTGGCATCAGTGATAATAATGTTGTAGATGCATAGCAGTTAAACTGCAGGCGTTACAAATATTGTACAGCGTGATATCTCCGCAACACCTACATAGGTTACAATGTGGATGATCACTGCTATTGCGACATCTGTCCATGGACTCAAAATTATTTTTGGACATTGTCGGATCTTTTCAAACTTCATGGAAATTCGATGCATTCACAAGCCGCGTTTTTTTCTTTAGGAAACAAACCCTGAATGTTATAAATCAGCATATGTGACTATGCAGCTGATACTCTGAACGCAACTTTCCTGGAACTCCATAAGTATGAGACTCCTTCCGGCTTATACCGGATGTTGCACGCACTTCCTCCGTCCCTCTCCCGTCTGCGTGCGAGAGGTCCTTCAACCTTGCGTGTCCTTGTCCGAGGCCGGCGCCAGCTCGGACACGACGCGAGCGTGTTCTCATAATGGCTGTGAGAGCGAACTTCCGACACGTGTTGGACGGAGCCGTCCAATGGAGAAGGCAAGAGAGAACACCATGGACGGAGTCGTCTAATAGAGAGCACAATAGAGAACACCATGGACGGAGTCGTCTGATAGAGAGGACAAGAGAGAACACCATGGACGGAGTCGTCTGATATAGAGGACAAGAGAGAACACCATGGACGGAGTCGTCTAATAGAGAGGACAAGAGAGAACACCATGGACGGAGTCGTCTAATAGACAGGACAAGAGAGAACACCATGGACGGAGTCGTCTGATAGAGAGGACAATAGAGAACACCATGGACGGAGTCGTCTGATAGAGAGGACAATAGAGAACACCATGGACGGAGTCGTCTGATAGAGAGGACAAGAGAGAACACCATGGACGGAGTCGTCTGATAGAGAGGACAAGAGAGAACACCATGGACGGAGTCGTCTGATAGACAGGACAAGAGAGAACACCATGGACGGAGTCGTCTGATAGACAGGGCAATAGAGAACACCATGGACGGAGTCGTCTGATAGAGAGGACAAGAGAGAACACCATGGACGGAGCCGTCTGATAGACAGGATAATAGAGAACACCATGGACGGAGTCGTCTGATATAGAGGACAAGAGAGAACACCATGGACGGAGTCGTCTAATAGAGAGGACAAGAGAGAACACCATGGACGGAGTCGTCTGATAGAGAGGACAAGAGAGAACACCATGGACGGAGTCGTCTGATAGAGAGGACAAGAGAGAACACCATGGACGGAGTCGTCTAATAGAGAGGACAAGAGAGAACACCATGGACGGAGTCGTCTAATAGAGAGGACAATAGAGAACACCATGGACGGAGTCGTCTGATAGAGAGGATAAGAGAGAACACCATGGACGGAGCCGTCTGATAGACAGGACAAGAGAGAACACCATGGACGGAGTCGTCTGATAGAGAGGACAAGAGAGAACACCATGGACGGAGTCGTCTGATAGAGAGGACAATAGAGAACACCATGGACGGAGTCGTCTGATAGAGAGGACAACAGGGAACACCATGGACGGAGTCGTCTGATATAGAGGACAAGAGAGAACACCATGGACGGAGTCGTCTGATAGAGAGGACAAGAGAGAACACCATGGACGGAGTCGTCTAATAGAGAGGACAAGAGAGAACCCCATGGACGGAGTCGTCTGATAGAGAGGACAATAGAGAACACCATGGACGGAGCCGTCTGATAGACAGGGCAATAGAGAACACCATGGACGGAGTCGTCTAATAGAGAGGACAAGAGAGAACACCATGGACGGAGTCGTCTAATAGAGAGTACAAGAGAGAACACCATGGCCGGAGCCGTCTGATAGACAGGACAATAGAGAACACCATGGACGGAGTCGTCTAATAGACAGGACAAGAGAGAACACCATGGACGGAGTCGTCTGATAGAGAGGACAAGAGAGAACACCGTGGACGGAGTCGTCTAATAGAGAGGACAAGAGAGAACACCATGGACGGAGTCGTCTGATAGAGAGGACAAGAGAGAACACCATGGACGGAGTCGTCTAATAGACAGGACAAGAGAGAACACCATGGACAGAGTCGTCTAATAGAGAGGGCAAGAGAGAACACCATGGACGGAGTCGTCTGATAGACAGGACAAGAGAGAACAACATGGACGGAGTCGTCTGATAGAGAGGAGAGCGGGTGCCATGGCACGGCAGGAGGAAGACCGACCCCGGCTATCCAAACTCGTAGGTTTGGTTTACAACAGCTACTTTGATATGTGGGACGTTTGCGTTGTCTCGAGTAAAAGTGAGATCATCTCTGCTTTTAGCGTGACAGAGACATATGATCGATTTTGATCTCAGTCCATCTATAGTCAGCGATTGATGATTTTGGCGAGGAGTGATTGTTTCACCTACACTGTGTTTCATCGCGAAGCTTTTGGAAGAAAGATCGTGTCATTCGTTGGCGGTTATTAGATGGGACAATGCAAAGCTCATTGATTTAATTGAGGCGCTATTGCAATATAATCTATGATATGCTATATATCACTGGGAATCGTTTGCATCATTGGGACTATAACTGACAATTATTTATTGACCAATTGACATTGATTTCCATTAAAAAGCGGTCTCACCTTTTTGCGCTTTTACGCTGAATAGGAGCGCGGAGATGCGTAGGCTACACTCCAGAAATGCAAGTGCGCGTGCAGTGCATTTTTCTAGCGTCATTGCATGCTAATTCTGAGTATTATAATTTGCAGCGGGTAAAGGGGTCAATGAACGATTGGAGCAGAATGTTAGAGTACACAGAATATAAAACAACAAACTTCTTTATCGCGTGAATAATGCTTCCTTATGCTAGACAAATAAACTGTTATTGAACCTCGTCGCAGCGGAAAATAAATCACAGCCCTCCAACACCGCGTAGTACTCGAATACATCACCGGCCGGCCACACCGTGTGATTTGACCTCCGGAGCTTCATTGATCTCCCTCCGCCGGCTACCGCCTAAACATGTGCCTGTACCGTGGCAGTTGCGTCGGAGCGGGCTGACACCCCCGGGGCCTGCACAGTTTACCCACCGTGCCTGGGGATCCATCAGTCAGCCCTCTGTCCGCTCCGCAGCGTCCTCGTTCATTATGTATATGAGGTCAGCCACTGACGCCGCTGCAGAGCAGGTCGCCGCAGCGCGGAGAGGCAGATGGACAGGACAGCCGCGGCACCACACAAGACGCCACCGATCCCCAGAGCTGTGAAACAAAACCGTGTAAACTTAGTGCATCATCGTGGAAAATTACGATCATTTTCTAGGAAAATTGCACGCTGCAAGTGCTTATCTTTCAAAGGCGATCGGTGACCGCAGGTCCGAGGGTTTTCGATAGATAATACCAGATGTTATTTTGTCTATCGGAGCATGTAGTCAAAAGGTTTCGAAATTCTGAGGAAATTTTGTGTGTCTTTTCACGTTTATCGTCGCTGCTGGACACCCGTAACCTAACGTCACCGTCCCTGTGACGCCGCACCCTACGGCCGAGCCCCCGACCCGCTGCAGATGTAAAGGCCAACAGACCACCGGCACACATATACAGCACGTCACATGCGCGGCGGTCCGATCTTACAGCACGTCACAGGCGCGGCGGTCTGATTTTACAGCACGTCACAGGCGCGGCGGTCTGATTTTACAGCACGTCACAGGCGCGGCGGTCTGATTTTACAGCACGTCACAAGCGCGGCGGTCTGATTTTACAGCACGTCACAGGCGCGGCGGTCCGATCTTACAGCACGTCACAGGCGCGGCGGTCTGATTTTACAGCACGTCACAGGCGCGGCGGACTGATTGTACAGCACGTCACAGGCGCGGCGGTCTGATTTTACAGCACGTCACAGGCGCGGCGGTCTGATTTTACAGCACGTCACAGGTGCGGCGGTCTGATTTTACAGCACGTCACAGGCGCGGCGGTCCGATCTTACAGCACGTCACAGGCGCGGCGGTCTGATTTTACAGCACGTCACAGGCGCGGCGGTCTAATTTTACAGCACGTCACAGGCGCGGCGGTCCGATCTTACAGACGACAGACCATCTAACATGGATCAGGTGGTTCGGCGGCATTTATCGCCGGTTAGTGCATGTGTTAAGACCAGGAAGACAGGCGCCTTACATGCTAAGTCCATAGATGACACCTGATGTGCATATATGGAAGCCGTTTTGCCCATCTAAGTGATAGCACCTCATGAAGATCAAATCTAGTGCAAATTATGTTCCTCACAATGTATTAATCGGCAATAATCGGGCAGTTGGCCTGGTGCCGGGGAGACGTGTGCCTTGAATGTTGAATTCAAAGATGTCGCCTGATGTGCAAATATTGCCAATAGGGCGGCCGTTTTGCTCATGCAAGTGATAGCACCGCCTGAACATCCAATATGGCGCAAATCGGGCTTATCACAATAGATCAATCGGCAATAATCGGTCAGTTGTCCTTTTGATGGAACCGTTATGCGCTAATCTGCAATTCAAGGCAGACATTTGATTCCTTCCTAAGTGTTGAGTATTTTGCTCACGTCGACCATCAATGTCGAACTTTTGGTTTCCTTCGTTCAATAGTGCCTGTTGCAGATCATGAATGAAAGGGAAAACAATGGAAACGTTTTAATTGTTTATATCAAAATTGGCTACACATGTGCAAGGGCGGATCCAGCCGGCCGTTTTTTGTTTGTTGGGGGGGGGCAAACCGTTTTTTAGCGGACCTTACCTACACCCAATTTAAATTTCTTCCCGGATTTGGGCCAATTTATTTTTCAACCACACGATTTCGATTTTTATATATCTCTTGTTTTGGTGTTCGACCTTTTGGGATATCGGAAAAGGAAAGATGTCAGCTTGCAGTTTGTATTGTTCCGACATTGCCTTACACTGAGCAAAACTATGTCAATTGTCAGATCTTCAATTGTCAGAGACTTCGCCGATCATTTTTTAGTGGGGGGGGAGTCGGCTGAAATGACGAGAAAAAAACTGTACCCCAATTTGTTATGCGTGTATGCCTGCCTGTTATGCGTAATGCCTTTGTTATGCGTAATGCCTTTGCAGCATTTTTAATGTGGATTTGCATGTTATAGTAGATACTTGTTGTTTAGTGCCACGAAGCTGCGCGATTTTTTCTCTCTCGGTTTTGCCTGATAAAACCCATAAACATAGGCATTTTTAGCTTCTTAGCCTTGTAGAGGATAAGAAGCTAAAAATGTTATTCATTTAATTCAGCGTTACGACGAAACGAAGACGATGACGATGGCTTCGTTATGACGATGGCCACTGACGTGACGCCGCGAAGCGGCGTGAACATTTTAATTTTAGATCGTGGCAAACGCAATTTCAATATTGGAGCCAGACCGTGAGTAGAGCCAAGCCTCAGGTAACCCCTTTTCCTGGTTGCACATCTCGGTATGATGGAAAATGTTGAAACGAAGGTAGTTTTTCATATACATTAGCTTCGGATAGTAAATAACGATGACCGGTGGCAGTCTGCGCTCAATAGTACATATGATAATAATAACTGTAGTCTGTATGCATACCTATGTACCGAACTGTAACAAACAACTGGTAACGGTGCAAATGGTTGCAAAGTAGCAAGATGCAGACCGACATTTCCGCGCATAAATGGTCTCTGTGGATCTGGAGGAGCCTGGGGGTGATGGCTTGGGGAGATAGTCCTGGCCTGGTCCCCACTATTAGCTCTTCGGGCCAGCAAGTTGGGCACCGCTGGAACAGCTTCCGGTTGCCGAGGTCCGCGTCTTTGCGTTCGCGTCGCCTTTTTCGGAACTCGGCAGACTAGCTAAACATGTAGCCCGCTTGAAAGTTAATATTTTATGAAGAGAGTTGGCCCTAGGGCCAGCAATTACCGCCAAGGAGAGCCTCTGCAAGACACTTAATGGAATTATTTTCCAAATTTGTATATGCAATTGCGAAACTTGTGTCATGCCGCGAAGCGGCGCGAAATTTTACCATTTTTGTACTGTGGCTAGCTGGATTTTGACTGCTACAATTTTTGGATGCCCAGTACCGTTCTAAAAACGCAAATATAGCATGTATTAGACATCACGTCTTGGGGGGGGGGGGGGGGGCAAAACATAGTTTGGGCCCTCTTAAACAGGTTTGGGGGGCATGGCCCCGTTCGCCCCCCCCCCCCCCCCTCTGGATCCGTCCTTGAACATGTGTTTCGAGAGTAAGTTCTCGTGGTCACGTCATGTTATACAAGTCAAAACTGAAGAACAAGAAAGGTCAACAAAGGACACAAACACAGATTAGTCATTCTCGTGTGATGATAGCAGGCTATTTTTCACTATGGACCACTGGCGGATCCAGTCACTCCGTTTGGGGAGGTCAAAGACTCAGACACTGGCGGATCTAGGGTTCGAGTTTGGAGGGCTAAAATTGCCAATTTCGCTCCGTTTCATCAGCGAAAAGCTGTTGACCGGGGGAGGGGGTGGCGTCAGGTCCTCAGCGCGAAAAGACGTTGACCGTTGACAGGGGGGGGGGGTCCTCAGCGCAAACGAAAGACTCGTTACGCGGGCGTGGGGGTATATTTGTATTGAATGTCCCCCCATGTTTATGTGAGATGGAGGATCTAGGATTCGAGTTTGGGGAGGCTAACATTTGCGTTTCAAAGTTGTTAACGGGGGATGGGGGGTGGTGGCGTCCATTCGTTAGCGCGAAGAGTCGTTGAACCGGGGGGGGGGGGGGGTGGCGTCGGATCGTCAAGGGCGAAAAGTCGTTGACTGGGGGGGGGGGGGTGGGCGGGGGGTATGTCAGGTCCTCAGCGCCAAGGCTCTATAACGGTAAAACCATCAGCGTTTGTTTGTACCGTCCCCCGCGGCCAGTATATGACGCTGTAGGAGTAGAGAAACTCGCTACAGTTGTTTTTGTATATCGTATATTTGAAAAGCTCGATCTCGGCGACCCGCCGAAAAACACTTAAGTACAACGGTAATTCACCAAACCCTCATCCCATCCCAATGACATCATTGGGATGGTAACTCAGTCGCCGCCGTCAACGCTCCACGCTCCACGCTCTATATAATGGACAACAGTCTGGAATCGTTTTCGGAGGCTTTTAACCATGCGTTTGTGTTGGATATGACGCAGAAAGGTGCGATGTGGTCTGCCAATGGCAAATCTAGACCGTCTGTCACTCTTACTGCACAACCTGGCCGGAATCCCTCGGGTCTGACCGAGCGTATTAACCCGTCCGCGTCGTGCCGGGGTGGGGGACGTTTAGACGCCTCCCTAAGGTTTTTAGAGGATAGCAGAAAAACGTCGGCGCGCAGCGCCGCCTGTTTCGGCTCAGGTGTTTGGGCATCAATTAACCACATTGTGTGAAATTTTTAACATCGGGTCATATCAGGTCAGGTCACCAGACCAGGGGTCACGCGACCCCACCTCCAAAGACGTTTGTGGTCGTACCACAGCCACAGTTTTTGGCCGATCGGTTTCAAACTTACAGGATTTCATAAGGTCATAAGTGCCTACAATTAGTTGGTCTCAGATTCTGTTTATATCTGTGACCAAAGTTCGGGTCAATTTAGTGACCTTCCGAACGGCTCAGCCGTTCCTGATATATATATAATAGGGGTGGGCACGTGCGCACGTGCAGAGGCACCCCACTCCACCCCTGACTTGTGGGAAAGCGGCGGCTGTGGGGTCCCTAACCACACACCAAATTTGAACACAATCGGCTCAGCCGTTCCTGAGATATAGAATAGGGGTGTGCACGTGCGCACGTGCAGAGGCCAATAACTTGTGGGAAAGTGACGGCTGAAGGGTCCCTAACCACACACCAAATTTGAACACAATCGGCTCAGCCGTTGCGGAGTTATTGCGAGGAAACACCTTCCAACACCCCTCACGCGGCACGCGCCACGCGCAGTGGTAGTCACCCACATGAGTCGACACTGGTATCAAACAGGGTGGGTTGGATGGGGTTGCTCAGCGAAGACGCCCGCTTGTCAATCGGACATGTGGTTGCAGAGATATTAGCTTGTCAAAAGCGTCGCCACGGGCCGGGACGGGCCGGGTCGGGCAGCTCATATTCAGATTTTTCCCATATACTTCGGAAAGACGAGCGAGCGCTTCGCTCGTAATAAAGCCGGTACATTTGTCTACACAATTGCATATGTTTCCTCGCTTTAAATGCGATAGATTCCGAATTCTGACATTAATCGTGAACAATGTTGTAAAACCAGTAAGGCGCCGTAGTTGGCGATGAACGAGCGAGCGCGAAATAAATGTATGGTGAATTTCAACCCGATCGGGCAAGTAGTTCCTGAGATACAAAAAAAGGTGCGCACGTGCGCACGTGCAGAGGCACCCCACCCATGACTTATGGGTAGGCGGCGGCGAAGGGGTCCCTAACCGCACACCAAATTTGAACACAATCGGCTCCGCCGTTCCTAAGATATATAATAGGGGTGTGGACGTGCGCACGTGCAAAGGCACCCCATCCCTGACTTGTGGAGAACTGGCGGTTGAGAGGTCCCTAAACACACACCAAATTTGAACGCAATCGGTTCAGCCGTTCCTGAGATATAAAATAGGGGTGTGCACGTGCGCACGTGCAGAGGCACCCCACCCCTGACTTGTGGAAAATTGGCGCCTGAGGGGTCCCTAACTACACACCAAATTTGCACGCAATCGGCTCAGCCGTTGCAGAGTTTTTGCGAGAAAACACTTTTCAACACCCCTCACGGGGCACGCGCCACGCGCAGTGGTAGTTACCCACATGAGTCAGAACTGGTTACAAACAGGATAGGGTGGATGGGGCTGCTCAGCAAAGAAGTCAGCTTGTCAATCGGACGTGTGGTTGCAGAGATATGAGCTTCTCAAAAGCGTCGCCACGGGTCGGGTCGGGCCGGACCGGACCGGGCCGGGCCGCTCATATTCAGATTTGTCCCATATACCACGGAAAGATGAGCGAGCGCTTCGCGCTCGCTCGTAACCATGATGATTACATTATTTCGCTATTTACTTTGCACGTGCCGCGCGCTGATCGCCGACCCACATTGTACCTATACGCCAGCCCGTTAGTTTATCTATACGCCTGTGTGTATCCCTTGCCGATCGGACTTTACCGATATCGACCTGGGATTGCATCCATGTTTTGCGTTTTTTCTTCTCGCATTTAATACACTCAAATTTTGTCTGCATGTTAAACCAACGGGAAAATATTCCCCCTTCTGGTGCTTGCTGTGACCGATACAGACCTCGGAGCGACTTGATTTTTTGCAGTAGATCGTCACAAAGTTTGAAACTGTCGTGTGTGCAAATTTCGCCGTCATCGGTGCTGCTGTCTGTGCTGTGCCTGTGGCTAAATAAATGAGGACACATATACACACATACACAGACGTCTTATCATGCACTATATTTGTAGCGTACGTGTGTGTGTGTGTGTGTGTGTGTGTGTGTGTGTGTGTGTGTGTGTGTGTGTGTGTGTGTGTGTGTGTGTGTGTGTGTGTGTGTTTATGTGGGTCCTCATTTATTTAAGGACACGCACAATGGTCTTATGCTAGTCTTAGAGGGCCTTCAGGGGAGGACGCAGGGCACCGGACACCGGGCAGGGCACGCGGGAGGGCACGGCACAGGGCAGTGCAGGGCACAGTGTAGTGTAGGGCACAGGTCAGGGCAGGGCACAGGGCAGGGCAGGGCACAGAGTAGGGCACAGTGTAGGGCACAGGGCAGGGCACAGGGCAGGTCACAGGGCAGGGCACAGGGCAGGGCACAGGGCAGGGCAAAGGGCAGGGCACAGGGCAGGGCACATGACGCAGGACCAGGACAAGACAATTCCGGGACAGCATAGCGGCAAGACACTGGCACTTCAGTTTTTCAAACTATGCTCGTTGCTTTTAGTTATCAGGGACACATTTCACCTCTGAGACGCAGTGGTCCAAAATCGGAAGGGACTGCGTCCCGACGGATGGGGACTGCGTCCCGAAATGGGACGCAGTCAATGCGTTAAAATATGCCCTGAATTTAAGCAAAAATAGCAGCTTCTAACCAATATATGGAAATATGAATTGTAATACTCTTGTGCAGACATGTGCAATGTGCGTGAATCACATAAAGGATCTCGCAGCCTGATCCCTAGCATGTGAATCGCGGATCTTCTTAGATCTTGGATCCGCTTTGAAGATTTGCGGAGATATCTACTGAGAGCTGAAGCTTTATCCCAGTGGTTCTCAAAGCCATGGGAGTGGTTACCCTATTTGGCTACCAAAATGCTACGTCACCCCCGAATAAATTTAAATGTACTCCTTGCATTCCGCAAACTAGGTGCTTAATTAATATCCTCCAACGCATAAACCTTAGCACAAAGCTGAGCATCATTCTGCATTTGATGGTTTCGATGGTAATAAAGTACTGGTGGTGGTCTGCGGCTGTGAAACAGAAGCTGGGATAGACCAACTCATTGTGTGCCATCACCAGACGCCTCTGCTATATTTCTCACTTGGCTGCTCAATGGCCATTACCCCGCGCCAATGCTCCATTATAACCAATGGGTTAACTGCCCCTATTGGAGTACCACTCATTACCCCGCGCCAATGCTCCATTATAGCCAATGGGTTAACTACCCCTATTGGAGTACCACTCATTACCCCGCGCCAATGCTCCATTATAACCAATGGGTTAACTGCCCCTATTGGAGTACCACTCATTACCCCGCGCCAATGCTCCATTATAACCAATGGGTTAACTGCCCCTATTGGAGTACCACTCATTACCCCGCGCCAATGCTCCATTATAACCAATGGGTTAACTGCCCCTATTGGAGTACCACTCATTACCCTGCGTCAATGCTCCATTATAACCAATGGGTTAACTGCCCCTATTGGAGTACCACTCATTACCCCGCGTCAATGCTCCATTATAACCAATGGGTTAACTGCCCCTATTGGAGTACCACTCATTACCCCGCGCCAATGCTCCATTATAACCAATGGGTTAACTGCCCCTATTGGAGTACCACTCATTACCCCGCGCCAATGCTCCATTATAACCAATGGGTTAACTGCTCCTATTGGAGTACCACCCATTACCCCGCGCCAATGCTCCATTATAACCAATGGGTTAACTGCTCCTATTGGAGTACCACTCATTACCCCGCGCCAATGCTCCATTATAACCAATGGGTTAACTGCCCCTATTGGAGTACCACTCATTACCCCGCGCCAATGCTCCATTATAACCAATGGGTTAACTGCCCCTATTGGAGTACCACTCATTACCCCGCGCCAATGCTCCATTATAACCAATGGGTTAACTGCCCCTATTGGAGTACCACCCATTACCCCGCGCCAATGCTCCATTATAACCAATGGGTTAACTGCCCCTATTGGAGTACCACTCATTACCCCGCGCCAATGCTCCATTATAACCAATGGGTTAACTGCCCCTATTGGAGTACCACTCATTACCCCGCGCCAATGCTCCATTATAACCAATGGGTTAACTGCCCCTATTTGAGTACCACCCATTACCCCGCGTCAATGCTCCATTATAACAAATGGGTTAACTGCCCCTATTGGAGTACCACTCATTACCCCGCGCCAATGCTCCATTATAACCAATGGGTTAACTGCCCCTATTGGAGTACCACTCATTACCCCGCGCCAATGCTCCATTATAACCAATGGGTTAACTGCCCCTATTGGAGTACCACTCATTACCCCGCGCCAATGCTCCATTATAACCAATGGGTTAACTGCCCCTATTGGAGTACCACCCATTACCCCGCGCCAATGCTCCATTATAACCAATGGGTTAACTGCCCCTATTGGAGTACCACTCATTACCCCGCGCCAATGCTCCATTATAACCAATGGGTTAACTGCCCCTATTGGAGTACCACTCATTACCCCGCGTCAATGCTCCATTATAACCAATGGGTTAACTGCCCCTATTGGAGTACCACCCATTACCCCGCGCCAATGCTCCATTATAACCAATGGGTTAACTGCCCCTATTGGAGTACCACTCATTACCCCGCGCCAATGCTCCATTATAACCAATGGGTTAACTGCCCCTATTGGAGTACCACCCATTACCCCGCGCCAATGCTCCATTATATAGATTATATTATAGATTGAAAAGGAAAGAGATTTAGGTGTCGTGGTAAACAATAGACTATCAGCGTCAGACCAGGTTGTAGAAGCTAGGAAAAAGGCACTTAGAATGCTAGGGGCCATTAACAGAAATGTTTCCTACGAGAGTGAAAAGGTAATAACAAAACTGTATTGTGCATACGTTAGACCACATTTGGAGTATTGTGTACAAGCCTGGTCTCCAACATATGAGAAAGATTGCTGGTTGTTAGAAAGAGTTCAAAAAAGGGCAACAAAAATGGTTAATTGTCTTGGTAGTTTACCTTATGAAGATAGATTAAAGAAATTGGGTATGTTTTCACTTAGATATAGAAGGCAAAGAGGAGATCTAATTGAAGTCTTCAAATTTGTAAATAGTCAGCATTCTGGATATTTAAAGGGTATGTTTGAGTTCAATAGGGAAAATCGAGGTAGAGGTCATCAGCATAAACTCATTATGAAACAAAGTAGGACTAGGCTACGACAGTCATTTTTCAGTAGAAGGGTTGTAGGACATTGGAATATGCTACCAGGGGATGTCGCTGATGCAGTGACACTTGCTTCCTTCAAAATTAGATTAGATAAATACTTTACAGAGAAGGGATTAGTTCATAAATACTCGTGGGATTAGCCTTCTTTTATGCAGGTAGAGTAAGGTGATTTGAAGGGGCGAGACTGGTGGAGGGGTGGGGGGGGGGGGGGGGTGCAACCTCGGATGGGCCCAAGAGGCTCTTTGTTGCACTTTTCTTTTATGTCTTTTATTTATAACCAATGAGTTAACTGCCCCTATTGGAGTACCACTCATTACCCCGCGCCAATGCTCCATTATAACCAATGGGTTAACTGCCCCTATTGGAGTACCACCCATTACCCCGCGCCAATGCTCCATTATAACCAATGGGTTAACTGCCCCTATTGGAGTACCACTCATTACCCCGCGCCAATGCTCCATTATAACCAATGGGTTAACTGCCCCTATTGGAGTACCACTCATTACCCCGCGCCAATGCTCCATTATAACCAATGGGTTAACTGCCCCTATTGGAGTACCACTCATTACCCCGCGCCAATGCTCCATTATAACCAATGGGTTAACTGCCCCTATTGGAGTACCACTCATTACCCCGCGCCAATGCTCCATTATAACCAATGGGTTAACTGCCCCTATTGGAGTACCACCCATTACCCCGCGCCAATGCTCCATTATAACCAATGGGTTAACTGCCCCTATTGGAGTACCACCCATTACCCCGCGCCAATGCTCCATTATAACCAATGGGTTAACTGCCCCTATTGGAGTACCACTCATTACCCCGCGCCAATGCTCCATTATAACCAATGGGTTAACTGCCCCTATTGGAGTACCACTCATTACCCCACGCCAATGCTCCATTATAACCAATGGGTTAACTGCCCCTATTGGAGTACCACCCATTACCCCGCGCCAATGCTCCATTATAACCAATGGGTTAACTGCCCCTATTGGAGTACCACTCATTACCCCGCGCCAATGCTCCATTATAACCAATGGGTTAACTGCCCCTATTGGAGTACCACTCATTACCCCGCGCCAATGCTCCATTATAACCAATGGGTTAACTGCCCCTATTGGAGTACCACCCATTACCCCGCGTCAATGCTCCATTATAACCAATGGGTTAACTGCCCCTATTGGAGTACCACTCATTACCCCGCGCCAATGCTCCATTATAACCAATGGGTTAACTGCCCCTATTGGAGTACCACTCATTACCCCGCGCCAATGCTCCATTATAACCAATGGGTTAACTGCCCCTATTGGAGTACCACCCATTACCCCGCGCCAATGCTCCATTATAACCAATGGGTTAACTGCCCCTATTGGAGTACCACCCATTACCCCGCGCCAATGCTCCATTATAACCAATGGGTTAACTGCCCCTATTGGAGTACCACTCATTACCCCGCGCCAATGCTCCATTATAACCAATGGGTTAACTGCCCCTATTGGAGTACCACCCATTACCCCGCGCCAATGCTCCATTATAGCCAATGGGTTAACTGCCCCTATTGGAGTACCACTCATTACCCCGCGCCAATGCTCCATTATAACCAATGGGTTAACTGCCCCTATTGGAGTACCACCCATTACCCCGCGCCAATGCTCCATTATATAGATCATATTATAGATTGAAAAGGAAAGAGATTTAGGTGTCGTGGTAAACAATAGACTATCAGCGTCAGACCAGGTTGTAGAAGCTAGGAAAAAGGCACTTAGAATGCTAGGGGCCATTAACAGAAATGTTTCCTACGAGAGTGAAAAGGTAATAACAAAACTGTATTGTGCATACGTTAGACCACATTTGGAGTATTGTGTACAAGCCTGGTCTCCAACATATGAGAAAGATTGCTGGTTGTTAGAAAGAGTTCAAAAAAGGGCAACAAAAATGGTTAATTGTCTTGGTAGTTTACCTTATGAAGATAGATTAAAGAAATTGGGTATGTTTTCACTTAGATATAGAAGGCAAAGAGGAGATCTAATTGAAGTCTTCAAATTTGTAAATAGTCAGCATTCTGGATATTTAAAGGGTATGTTTGAGTTCAATAGGGAAAATCGAGGTAGAGGTCATCAGCATAAACTCATTATGAAACAAAGTAGGACTAGGCTACGACAGTCATTTTTCAGTAGAAGGGTTGTAGGACATTGGAATATGCTACCAGGGGATGTCGCTGATGCAGTGACACTTGCTTCCTTCAAAATTAGATTAGATAAATACTTTACAGAGAAGGGATTAGTTCATAAATACTCGTGGGATTAGCCTTCTTTTATG
>JAXIVJ010010643.1:40000-46424 GCA_036785665.1 Chirona hameri | reverse complement strand
TCAGCATGAAATAATTACACTTAATTTTCATCACTCAATTATTCGACAAATATAACTAAGAGGTAAATAAGTACAAGTAGCCTAGAGAGTGAGACATATTTAAGTTACAAGAAACGATTGATCGTTATGAATCTGAAGTATGAATCTGAGTTATGGCTGCAAGCCTGAAGTAATAGGTCGACAGACGACAGTTGTCATGACAAAGTATTGTAGACATGGTATGACAATTTGCTGCATCTTTTAGTTACACTCGTATGATTGGATATCATTTGTTTCTTCTTACACACACAGGCAAAAATTGCGAGATGGGGTGAAGGGGTGAAGTTTAAAGAAATACCCGTCAAAAGTCATGAAACTACGGGCCAAAAACTTACTAATAAAGTTTATTCCTTCTCTGATAAACATTTGCATGGTACATCTAACAAGTTTCGATTAATGGAATCACTATTAAATTGCTTTTATAAATCCTAATGCGGACTATATAAAGTAGATAAGACAATGACGGAGTTGGATTCACAATGAACCCATTCGGTTAATTTACTCTTGTATTTCACTATCGCCAGACGAAACAAACTGTCTTCTATACTGTCAGATGGTTTTCCAAACTGATATTGACTACTGCCAGACTAAACAAACTCTATTCTACACTGTCCAGAGGCGGTCGCAGGGTGGGGGGGGGGCTATCCGGGCCATGCCCCCCCCCCCCCCCAGGTCGATGAGGGGGCCAACATATCCGTTTGCCCCCCCCCCCCACTGAAAGTCACTTGGGGGCCCAGGTGGGCCCGAAGGCTCGGCCGTTGGCTCCAGGTCAGAATGGGCCTTCTAGAGGTCAGAGGGAGGAGCCAACTGGATGCCAGAATGGCCCTTTGAGGCTAAAGCGAGTCCTCTCGAGACCAAAGTGGTGCCCTCTGGAGGTAGGAGAGAGGTCTTTTGGAGGCCAAAGTGGGCCCTCTGTAGGCCGGAAGTGTGGGCCCTCTGACGGTCAGAGGGGCCCAATGGTATCATTAGGGCCCACCTGCAGGCCAAAGGGGCCCTCTGAAAGCCAGAGTGGGCTCTCTTGCTTGTCAGAATGAGGTCCTCTGGAGTTCAGAGTGGGCCCTCTGGAAGCCATGAGGGGCCCCACTGGACGGCCAGGAGTTGGCCCTCTAGAGACAGAAGTGGGCCCTATGAAGGCCCAGAGTGGGTCCTCTGGAGGGCAAGAGTGGGTTCCTCTGGAGGGAAGAGTGGGTCCACTGGAGGGCAGAGTGGGTCCTCTGGATGACATAATTGGGCCCTCTGGAGAGGCAGAGGGGCCCTCTGGAGGCTGAAGTGGGCTCCTCTGTGTAGGTGGAGGCAGCAGCATGGGGCCCTCTGGAGGTAGAGGCCGGATTGGGCCCTCTGGAGGTCAGAGTAGGCCCTCTGGAGGCCACATTCAGGGGGCCCTCTGTGAAGCTGGAGGGGCCCTCTGGAGGTCCCGTCAGCATGGACCCCTCTAAAAGTGAGATTGGGCCGTCGAGAGAGGCCCAGAGGGGCCATCTAGAGGTCAGAAGTTGGCCTTATGGAGGCAAGAGTGATCCCTCTGGAGGTGGAAGCTGGGAGAGCGCCCTCTGAAGGCCAGACGTGGGCCGTCTTAAGGTCAGAGTGGGCCCCCAGGAAGCCAGAAGAGGTCCACTAGTATCCAGATGATCGTTCTGGAAGCCAGGTGGCCCACCAGAGGTCAGAGTGGGCCTTCTGAGGTCACAGCGGGCCCTATGAGGCCAGATGTGCCCTATGGAGGTCAGAGTGGGACCTCTAGAGGTCATAGCGGGACCTATGGAGGGTCAGATGGGCCACTGGAGTTCAGAGTGTGCTCTTTGAAAAATACACTCACAACCAGCAAAAGGCCCTCCCGCCGCTTGACGGCCCTTGCAGGCCGACCGGGGCCCTTTCAAGCCTAGAAAGGGACTCACAAACCGTCACAAGCCTCTTAGACACCTGGTAACGACCCATGAGGCAGCACCCTCTCAGGCTGGGCAATGACCCTGTCAGGTCAACTAACGGTCCTTTTGCTGACGTTGAGGGCCCAATCGAAGTCCACTGCGGTCATGTTTTGGCTCAGGTCAATATTGAGGTCACCGGAGGTCATCAAAAGTGAAAATTTTCAAACTTTAGGACTTAGTTCCAGAAACTCAAATATTTTCAATTTATGGCACTATGATAGCTAGGAAGAAATGAAACAAATCACATTTTAGACTCATGTTAACGGCTTCAGGTCCCCAAATGTCATGATGGCATTTACTTCCAAGGAGTTTTTCGTGCACACTCGTTTTAACCTAATGAAGATAGGGCAATAATTTCAACACAATCGTGTTTGTGTCCTCGTCGATGCACTTCGAACCGTATTCACGATGGCCAGATTGGCTCAAGTTCAAAATTTGACCTCAGGTCAAGATCATTTGTGTGAACCCAGTAGGTAATGTTGCATATGGGGAGACGCAATATCAGCAAGACGAAACACAGTAATGCGAGTTGCACGTCTCCTATATTCATTATATAAAGATCATTGGTAAAAAAGGTGCTAGTGACCTCAGATGTCCTCAGCTGACCTTGCATAGGTCACTAAGCAACAGTTGCACCTGGGTCAAGAGTGAGCTAAAATAACATGATTCTGCAAGAATTGACCTGATCTAGGTATTTGCATATCTTCTGAATAGGAAGCATTTGTACATTTTCCCCATTTGACTTGTAATGGGTAGGTCACGAAATTGACCTGCCCTTTTAGTCACCGATATAAAAATATCCGAGTTATAAGGATATTGCCACCCTCCGGAGGACTTCTAAAAGGCAACTTAAATGAATGGTGGGGATCAACAATCGTGTATGCTCAAGCTCAAAACTTGCTCCTGCAGCACCTAAAGTAAGGAAGCGGCAATTTTTTTTTTCTGACTCCAAACGTTGGGCCCAGCTTCGTGGTCCTGAGTCCTCAGTACAGAAACGTTGGTCCTCAGTACTAGATTCATGATGACCGCTCTCATCCAGTTTGGCTGTGAAATTGGCGCCCGTCTAAACCGAAGAGTCCGAGTTCGCCGAAACTTGACCTTGAAAAGTCTATCTGTTTACAAGGTATTGGTCACAAATCTCATACAACCCCAAAGTCAAAAGCCTTTCTTGCTGTTATATTCATGTTGTATTATGAAAGAGGCTTAGGTTGTTGAAAAATATAATTAACTGTATACGCATTTTAATTTTAAAGTGCACTGACGAATTATGATGTTGAGTTTTTCAATATTCAAAAGAAAATCATAGTCCGCAAAGAAGTGATTCTAAGTAGTGATGAGGCGACCTCAATTTACGAATGTGTGACAATCATGTTTGGTGCAAATTATTTTTTATCTAAAGGGGGGGAGTTTCGGGAACCAAAATTTTGCAGGTGAAATTGGACACGCATAATCTACCCATATACACACCAAAATCTCCATATTGGCCTGCGAGGTGGCAATATCCCTTAAAAACGAATTGTCGATACCTATGCTCTGATTAACTTCTGTGAGTTTTAAATCGTGTTCGATCAACCCCCGTGACTTTGGCACGACCGCAACTATTGTTGGAGGTATGATCACTCAACGTGACCTGGTGACCCTGACCTGAGATGACCTCGAGGTAAAAATAAACAGTATATGGATAATTGATGCCCGAAGACCTACGCCAATTTTGGTGGCTCTGTACGCCGCCGTTTCCTGCTATTCCCGAAAACCCTCAGGGAGAGTCAAAATGGCCCCCCACACCAGGATCAGGGCGTGAATGTTAATCGGTGGCAGCGTTTTGGCTTAGAAGAAAAGCCTTGCATAGTATATCGTGACCACACGGAAATGCCAGTGGCGATAACTGAGTAACTGTTCCATCAAGGGAGCTGAAACTTGCCACAACGTGATTCAGCGTCGCATATACCCAGCATAGGCGTATGAACAGGGGGGGGGGGGCATGGGCCCCCTCACTTTTCGGTCTTTTTTTGGCTAAAAATCTTTATTTTGGTCGGTGATTTGTGTTATGGCAAAAGGTTCGCCAAGACCAGAAGAGCCCAATTCCTCAAATACATCTTGCATAGGGGGATTTGGTTTATCTCAATACGAGTTCAAAGTTGCCACTGTCCCCCCCCCCCCCCCCACCCACACACACACACGGAGACTTTTCGTGACGTTCCTATGTCACTGTTAATACTCATGACAACGGATTTTCATCGTAAACCTGAATGCAGTGTGTTTTGGCCCTGCGATGTGTCTTGGAATACCCAATGCCTGAACATATCCTCTCAGACAGTCTGAAGGCCGCTTTCAGACCGCATAAACCATAGAGTTTAAAAGCCATAGATAGTTGAAAAACCAAGCCTCAGGTGTAAAAATACCCTTTCAAATCAGCGTTGAGCGTAGGTCCCTCGCACCGGACCGAGGACCCTTCTCAGACCCAACCGCGGGGCCCCCTTGCCAAGTTGCCCCCCCCCCTTCCCCAACGGCCAGGGCTGCGACCCGCCCTGACACTGTCAGATGGTTGACCAAACTGATATAAGTGTTTATGTATCGGTTCATGGGTTTTCGAATGACAGAGTCCCTTTTTGTTCACCGAACGGTGTTGTTAAAGTTAACATTTCCTGGGTTGTTTGTAATGTGCAACGGCAGCCATTTTGCGCGCCGGAACGCGTCTCATCCAGTCTATGGTTGACGTGTTGCGCGGGTGGGAGTGGTCAGCCAGTTCTAAGAGTTATCTACTGTGGTCCTAGGGCCTTGGTGCGTCAGTGCTGCAGGCAGTGTGTACCGAGATACCGTCGCTAGTCGCTAGAAACAGTGAGTACTGTTTGCCAGTTATCCACCATGTGATTTCTGTGGATACATCAAACTACCTGAGCCCTCAACTTGAAAATGTGTTCTCCACATTTGCACTGGCGCCCACTGTAAGGTGTAAAGCATTGAAGGACATGCCATGCACGAACTGCAAAATAGGAGAGCGAACGTAGGGAAAAAAGTTTACTGCATGTGGAACAGTGTTCGAATGTGGGCAGGCAGTTATGATTGAACATCTTCATCCCGTGGACTACTTCCAGTGAGATAATTTCTGCTGAGCAGAAACGGTGAGAGTGTATACACTACACGGTGTGCTGATTTCACTGAAATCCAACGTTCTACAGGCATATAAGTGACCAGGAATATATATTGCATGCAATGCTTGTCTGTAAGATGAGCGCATGAAAATTACCCGTTTCGACACCAGGTCAATGTGTTCGGGTTGTACTGGAACATTACTTCGAGCGACGAATGCAGTGTGAAACTGCGGCTTTTAGGCTTTACATAACTGACCGCACAAGAATGGCCTATGATTGTGGCGCCTTTGTTCTTGCTAATTTTGTTAGAGTATATAAATGTATATTATCACTTGTCAATGCCATCAATTAATGTTATTTGTATTAGGTTTAACTGTCGAGTGCCTGCATATTATTGAAATACCGAAAGGTAAATTCTACCTGAGAAACTCACCTTGAAAAAGCGTCATATCGGTGTATTTTTGGTAATACGAAACGGCATCTATGAAGAAAAAACACGTTTCTTTTGGTACTTTTTAAGGAAGTCTAAATTTTGTATATTTTTACCCTCGATTTGGTGTATGCTTGGAAGAAAACAAGTTTGTTTAGAGTACCGGTGCAAAGAAAGAAGAAAAACAGTGTTAAAAGAACCACATACGAAAACTGAAGGGTAATTTACCATCGAAATGGGCAGCAAAACACTGTTTGTAGTGCATTTTTACCCTACGAAACAGTGTTTTTTAACAACAACAAAAACATTCCTTTTTGGTACTTTTGATTTCCACCGTTTCGATCTCCCATTACTTGCTCTGTGCGTATACAAGATTGTATACAAGATTGCATTGTGAAACCTATAGGTAGACTAACAATATTATTTATTGCAAATGTTCGTTTTACAAAATTGTTCATTCTCTTGCCCCAGCACAAATTTAAATTATCGTATTATCCTCAATATTGTCACTCATTCCATCCCTCTGATGGAGATACTCAAATCGCATGAATATCATCCGATAATCAGATTACTGTATTATTGAAACCCTATGTATGATATATGCACCATTAATTTCTTATTCATTTCACAATACCACTTTCACATGAACAAAGCAGAATATAAGCCTCAAACTCGTTACAGTTACGGTATCAGACCCATTTTCGCAATCGTTTAGGATGGATTGGTATGGGCTAACACACCCAGAGGTGATTGTATCCCACACACGCAAAAAAAAGGTCAAAGTTCATCTCATTATTCCAGTTATGGTGCGTCAGTTCAGACAGAATAGTCAGTTTCCATAATAAATGACTATGCATGAAGACATCATTTAATGGGCAGCTGCCATTGTTTTGACAAGAGCGTTGGACCGCTTTGGGCACCGTTAATATATCACGCGACTGTGG
>JAXIVJ010010643.1:0-35000 GCA_036785665.1 Chirona hameri | reverse complement strand
GTAACGAAGTCTGCACAAAATATTGATCTGCACAAAATATTGCTACTGGTTTGGTCTTGAGTAAGGATAGTGAAAATTGACTGAACATTTGGAAATACAAACAATACTGTCGTGGCAATAAGTAATCAAAATTATAATTAGTGTTATTTGCTACTTCGTCGCGACTCATTACGTTGCATAAAGTGCTTATTGATGTGTAATGTGATCGTCATTTACAGCAATCTACGTGCACAATTGCTCGCCGCATCTACTGCCCACTCAGGCTGATATTGCTCACGACTTGTAGCACTAAGTGTCGCTCCCGCCGTCAGAGTCATCTGATTAGAACGGGCCGTCGCATCGCTGGCAGACGGGAAGATAACACTCGACTGACTTCTCCTGGTGACCGCTGACACGTTGTTTAGCTAGGCCAAGGAGTGCATACAAACGATGGATTGGCTACGAGCAGTACGGTACTGCAAGCCATCGTATCGCCATCCAGTATTGCGCCCCTAATTGTGTGCTGATAAGGCTATAAATATGAAGCCACGAGCTTGCCTTTGATCAGTGCGCTCTGGTCACACTAGTCCTTGTTGGCGCCAAAGAGCCATATTAGTTGCAGGCTCTTGGCTATCCCTATTAGTGGCAGGGGGTGGGGGCGGATCCCCCCCCCCCCGAAGATCTCGATATCTACGCGTCCGATTTTCAAAAATGAAACGGCGTTTGATACCCCTCGATACGATCTACATTTCTGAGAAATAAAAAATTCGAAATGTGTGATAGGGTGACAACAGGGGGGCAAAAACTACAAATATTAGAGGTATTTGTGATCTAACACAGCTGTCATGTTTATCGACCGATTTTAACGCAACTAATGGAGATCGATAGAGATTGAATTGGGGATTGATTGATATCGGGGATGATCACTTTTGAAAATGCGAAAATCATAGGCGTTTTCAGGTCACTAAATTTTGGGGTAAAATAAATGCCTTATAAACCCGTCTTTTTTTCGACAAATGAAATGGTGCGCTATTGTGACATCGGACACAACAGTTATTATGCATATTTGCATCCATAGGCGGTGCCAGGTTAGCGAAAAAGGGAGGCAGAATATATAAAAAATGACTTCCTGTAAACCTCCTCTTTTCAAGTCCCCAAAACCGCCTCTGCCGTGCAATATTGATTATAGTTCACTAAAATCAACTAAGTTGCACTTTCTTCAATCACCGTAAACCTATTTAACTCCTTTATACTTCAGGCAGTTAGGAAGAAGCCATGAAGTTCGCATCTCCGTATTATCGCCAAATGTCGCCGAAAAAAAAATCTGAAAATCGGGCCCTGGAACCGCCTCTGTTAACCCTCGCCCGGGTAGGGCAAAATCACTCCGTGTTCGGGTAGGGGTGTTGGTACGAACCCCCCCCCCCCCCCCCTACCCTCCTTAGCGTTTCGTCCCTAATTGAGTTAGAGCTTCGATTCAAAGACGAGCGTGTTGCTTGTGACGAGAGGAAGCCGCCGATATGTCGATGTTAATGTCGTGGGTCATTAGGTGACCTCTGAGGTCATGTCATGACCCAAAAGTCATCAAAATTGAAAATGCGTATAAATTGAATTTTATCGAGCTAGAATCGTGAATGAGCATTACATAATGCTTAATAGTTGCCAAATTCGTAATCAACGTCACAAAATATCCTAAAAACTGCCAAATTCCAAAAAGGTCATATCAAGTCATCTGAGGTCAGTGACCTCGATTGACCTGTGGATGTGTATGATCCCAGTGGAACATATCATTATCTCAAATGGATCCCAAATTTGAAATCAGCGTCACAAATTGTCCTAGAAACCGCCAGAAGCCCAACAAAGTCATATGAGGTCATCGGAGATCAATGACCTCAGTTGACCTAGGCAAAGATCAAGCGAGGTCACAATCTCAGTGGAAACCACAACTGTCACCTGGAAACACCTTTGCATATGCTCTTGAACAACACACACTCGGAAACTGCACAAGTTACAAGCATCGATCTGTGGAACGCCAGTTGCGCCTGACATGACCTTGAGAAACAGGTGATAGGTCACGGGTCATGTGGGTTAGCAATTCATTTTTTTCAGATTCTGTGTCAAATTTTTGAAAAGTAGGGTACTGAAAGTTGCATTGCAATCGGTTAAAAACTACGCGAGTTATTCCAGAGAAGCCGAGGGGGGTGGCATCCACCCCCTACCCGGGCGAGGGTCAAGGTTAGGAACTCAAGGCTTATCCGAATCAGCCCTGTCTCCACCCATGAGGTCTGCTGAAATGCACCCTGCTCCTGTTCTTTCTAGCCTCCACAAATTCACCCAGCGGCACCTCCCCCTGAAGGCAGCATCTAGTCTGAAGGCGGCACTTGACCTGAGGGCGGCACCTGGTCTAAGGACGGTACATGGGCTGAGGGCGGCACCTGACCTTACCCCCTTAAATACGCCCCCTGGGGCTGGCTCCCGAACTCCTGGCTACCCCCCCCCCCCCCCCGCCCCCCACACACACACACTCAAAGTTTTGTGGCGACGCCACTGCCTCCAAAGGCACCCTCCGATACACCTCCGAAGGCGCCTCCCACATACCCCCGAAAGCACCCTCCGATACATTTCGGAGGGCGCCCTCCCACGTACCTCCAAAGGCGCCCTCCGATGCACCTCTGAAGGCGCCATCTCACATAGCTCCAAAGGCGACCTCCGATACTCCTTTGAAAGCACCCTCACACATGCCTCCAAGGGTGCTCTCCGATACAATCTAAATGAGCCATCCCAGATGCCTCCAAAGGCGCCCTCCGATACACCTTTGAAGGCGCCCTCCCACATACCTCTGAAGGCGCCCTCCGATACATCTCCGAGGTCGCCCTCCCAAATAGCCCTAGAGGCGCCCTCTGTGAAATCAGAGGCGCCCGGCCTCACATTCAGCGAAGGGCGCCTTTGTATGGAGGGAGGGAGGGCGCCCTCGGTCCTGGGATAGATGTATCTGAGGGTGCTTTTGGACTATGTGGGAGGGCGCCTACGGAGGTGTATTGGTGGGCGACTTTGGAAGTATGTGGAAGGGCGCCTTCAGAGGTGTATCGGAGGGCGCCTTCGAAAATGTATTGGAGGACGCCTCCGAAAGTGTATTTGGTGGCGCCTTGGAAGGTATGTGGGAGGGCGCCATCGGAGATGTATCGGATGGGGCCTTTAGAGCCTGTAGGTATGTGTGAGGGCGCCTTCAAAGTTCAAAGGTGCATCGGTGGGCCCCTTTGGTGGTATGCAGGAGGGCGCCTTCAGATATGTATCGGAGGGCACCTTTGGAGGTATATGGGAGGGCGCCTTTTGAGGTATGTTTGAGGGCGACTTCAGAGTGTATGTGTATCAGAGGGCGCCTTTGAAGGCATGTAGGAAAGCGTTTTCAGAGGTGTATTGGAGGTCGCCTTCGGAGCTATGTGGGAGGGCGCCTTCAGATGTGTATCGGAGGGCGCCTCTGGAGGTATTTGGGAGGGCGCTTTGAAGGAATGTGGAAGGGCGCCTTTGAAAGTATGTGGGAGGGCGCCTTTAGAGGTGCATCGGAGGGCGCCTTTAGAGGTATGTGGGAGGGCGCCTTCAGGGATGTATCGCAGCGCGCCTTACATTCGGTGGAACGCGCCTCATATTCAGCCGGAGCGCGCCTCACATTCAGCGAAGGGAGCCTTCGGCGCCCTTCGCTGAATGTGAGACGCATTTCATGAACCGAAGGCGCCTTCGGTGCGTGAGGGCGCCTTCGGCGCCCAAAGTGGGGGGGGGCATGGTGCAGTGACCCCCCCCCTAAATACGCAGCTGGCCACAGCCACTGGCCACAGTGTTTGTCTGAGCACTTCAAAACTCACAGGACGTAATCAAGCCATAGACCCTGCTATCTCGGATTTATTTTATATCGGTGACATAAGGTCAGGCCAGTTTCGTGCCCTTCCCATTATAAGTCAACGAGAAAATACACAAATATTTTCGCATTAGATCAGAATAATTATTTTAAGCTTATGCTATTATAGCTCATTCTTGATGACCCAATTACAATTATTGCTCAGCGACCCCTTATACAAGATCGAGTGAGGTCATGTGAGATGACCAGCACTTCTTTGCCAATAACTATTGATAGCATAACATGAAGATAAGAACGTGAGACCGGCACCACCGTGTAGTGTGACTGTGTATGTCTCGTCGAGACGCGTCCGACATTGGGCGGTACGACATACCTGCATGGTTCACCACATGGCCTTAAATTACCTTGACCTGAGGTCAAATTTTGAAGTTGATCTAGGTAACCTGTTCACCATGGTATGGTTCGAATCTTCTAGACAAAACAAGCGCGATAACGTTAAAATTGGTGCCGTGTGACCATAAGAGTCGGTGCGACCAAAACCCAAATCAGCATCAGATGACGTACAAATTATTGCCCTATCTTCATCAGGCGGAAATCTACACTGACAGACATCGGAGACTCTTGAGTTATCAGAGACCATACAGGGGTTGATTTAGTCTCTGAAGAGAGCCACATTTTACGAGAACTTTCGAAGGGGTCTTTTGGTCTCAAGATTATCTTTTTTTGTCAAGGTTCTCAGCGTGAACTATTTAGTCTTGCTTGAGAATGCCTGAAAAACGTCTCGGCGCCGGCCGGGATTGAACCGGGGACCCTCCACATGGTAAGCGAGCGCCCACTGAGCTACGGCGTGGCTTATACCAGAACAAGCAAAAATACGGTACCAACCAAGGCAATTGCTGGGTGAGGTTGATACTTACCGACTTTCCGTGTATTAATATTGTTTGGTTAACAAATGATGGTATGAAAGTAATATTTACAAATCAAAACGATCGAAAAAAATAATAGTTATCCGGTATTTACTTTCATAAAAGTCGGTTTCCGTCGTTGCGATTACAGCGACACCTGCAGTGCTATGGTGGCGCCATCTGCATGGAATGAATTCAATTTCAGGATTATCTCAGGAGATCATCCACTGTTCTCAACAGGTGACTGCTAAAACATCCCGCAGGTTTGATCCTCGATCGCGACAGACTTTAATAATTCGTTGACTGCCTGATGGTCTCAGAGACATAAAAGTGTCAGCTGGAGACATATGTACTCTCAACAACCAACGCGGAGACCATGTAGATGTATCAGGCGAGACCATCCACTGAAAGATCTCGAAATGGAAACCGTGCAGGTTTCTCAGGGAAGAGCATTCAGCAAAAGTTCTCAAAAGTGTTTCTGAGTGTACCGCTAGATGAGTAAACTATAGGTTTCATTTTCCACTCATTATTTTCGAAAATGGTGTAAAATTAATGTCCCTAGGCCGACGACTATTCTACCGAACAAAGTAATCGACAATTGCCCAAAAGTCGACTCCGACTCCGGGCCGGAGTCGGAGTCGGTAAGATTTTAGCGACTCCGACTCCGACTCCGGCCAAAACCGCCGACTCCGACCGACTCCGACTCCGACTCCGACTCCGAGTTCGACTCTGACTCCGCAGCCCTGGTCGTAACAACCTAAATACACTTATAGATAACACCCATCGGGTTGAGTGTCATTCGTGAGCAAGAAGTGTCGGTACACCGGGTAAGGTGTTCTGTGGGGGGTCACTTTTTCGCAGCAGCTCAGCACCAACATCGGTTGCCGTCCGGTCTTTCAAGTCAAGCAGCAGGAAGTATTTGGACGGGTGACCAGTCCCTGGTTCGAATCCCAGTCAGAGAAAACTTTTGTGACGGTACACCGGATAGGGTGTTTGATGGGTGTCGTGACATCCAAAATACACCTATATATAACACCCAGTTGGGTGTTTTCTGGTTGTCATGTGGTAAGTGAAGAGTGTCGGTACACCAGGTAAGATGTTCTATGGGTGTCATGACACCCAAAGTACATCAATAAATAATACCCGTCGGGTGTTCACTAGGTGTCTCTTTACGAATGAAGAGTGTTGGTACACTGCAAAAGGTGTTTCATGGGTATCACGACACTTTAAACAGTGTTCAACGGGTGTCGCGACACCTTTAAAGGTTAGTTTTATATTTTTTTCGAAGTTTTCAAGAGTATTAAGGTGTAAAAACAAATATTTCAGCGCTCATTGTGGCGCCTTCCTCAGTGAGTGACTGGTGCAAGGTACCTTTTTTCTAGGTCAACAGAATAATGAGCATTTTCACGCGATGAATAAAATGGTTAGGACTTTCATTAAGAAATAAACTAAACTTGCCTAAATTGATTACAAAAACATAATACTAACGCCAACATTCACCCGCCAAAATAAAAGCATAACATACACGCACACACACAAAAACAATACTACGCAACAAAAACACGATGATACGCAACCGAATATCTAGATTACACATGATTAGACATATCGAGTTTTAGTAACCGTATATAGCTAGCGACCATTTTTCCAGACTATGTCCTTATTACACATGATTAGACATATCGATATGTCTAATCATGTGTAATCTAGATATTCGGTTGCGTATCATCGTGTGTTTGTGTTGCGTAGTATTGTTTGTGTGTGTGCGTGTGTGTTATGCTTTTATTTTGGCGGGTGAATGTTGGCGTTAGTATTGTGTTTTTGTAATCAATTTAGGCAAGTTTAGTTTATTTCTTAATGAAAGTCCTAACCATTTTATTCATCGCGTGAAAATGCTCATTATTCTGTTGACCTAGAAAAAAGGTACCTTGCACCAGTCACTCACTGAGAAAGGCGCCACAATGAGCGCTGAAATATTTGTTTTTACACCTTAATACTCTTGAAAACTTCGAAAAAAATAAAACTAACTGTTATACCTGAGTAAAAGCAACGAACAAAGTATGACCCTAAAGTCTTACTTAACCTTTAAAGGTGTCAACGAACACCTTTATAGGTGTGTGACACCCGGAGTCACACCCAAAACACCCGACGGGTGTTTTATATTATCTCAGTGTAGTTGCATTGCCTCTTGTTGTCCTAGACCTAGGTGAACATCATCCTCACATATTTGTTTATTTACTGGGCTAAGCATACACCACACCAATCAAACCCATCCCTGGAGCACGCGCTTGGAGTGTTCACTGACGGGCAACACAGCACTTACCACTGGACATGTACTGATTATGTCTGTTTCGGTCGGTATTTAGCCCGATAGACAATCCGAGGTCGGCTGGAGGTCAGCGGGAGGTCAGCGGGAGGTCACACATGACATCATCAGCTGCGACGCGGCGGTTTCCTCTGCCCCGGGCCGCTCCGGGCAGTTCTGCCGGCCGCTGACAGCCAAGGTCAGTGGGCCAGCGCCTCGGGCGGTGCGGCATGTGCTGCGAGACTTCTCGCCGTTGGCTACATACGGGATGCTGAGCTGTCGGAGTCGGGTGGCCGGCAGGCTACTGCCGCTGGCGGTGTGTCATGCGTTCCGGGGGGGGGGGGGGGCACCGCCGTCTGCCTGCCACCGGCTGGAGTGGAGACGACACGCTGAGAGCTCTGTCGGTGCCAGGTGACCACTGGCCAGGTCACCACCCAAGGCAGGACGGGCATGGCCAGGCCCAGGTCACCACCCAAGGAGGGACGGGCATGGCCAGGCCCAGGTCACCACCCAAGGCGGGACGGGCATGGCCAGGCCCAGGTCACCACCCAAGGCAGGACGGGCATGGCCAGGCCCAGGTCACCACCCAAGGCAGGACGGGCATGGCCAGGCCCAGGTCACCACCCAAGGAGGGACGGGCATGGCCAGGCCCAGGTCACCACCCAAGGAGGGACGGGCATGGCCGGGCCCCGGTCACCACGCCAGGCGGGACGGGCATGGCCAGGCCCAGGTCACCACCCAAGGAGGGACGGGCATGGCCGGGCCCAGGTCACCACCCAAGGAGGGACGGGCATGGCCGGGCCCAGGTCACCACCCAAGGAGGGACGGGCATGGCCAGGCCCAGGTCACCACCCAAGGAGGGACGGGCATGGCCGGGCCCAGGTCACCACCCAAGGAGGGACGGGCATGGCCAGGCCCAGGTCACCACCCAAGGAGGGACGGGCATGGCCGGGCCCAGGTCACCACCCAAGGAGGGACGGGCATGGCCAGGCCCCGGTCACCACGCCAGGCGGGACGGGCATGGCCAGGCCCCGGTCACCACGCCAGGCGGGACGGGCATGGCCAGGCCCCGGTCACCACGCCAGGCGGGACGGGTATGGCCGGGCCCCGGTCACCACCCTCCCTCCTACCCTCCCTAATCGATATAACCTTCCGATCGTGTATAGCGGAATGCGCCACTTCGGATTTATGCTTAAAGAGATTATACGTTTTTTCCCAGAATAATTGAGTTACACAGTAAAACGTACTTATAAAGGTGGTAGAAGTCCCACGGTAGCCACATTTTTCTGGAAATGACCTCTTCTGCACGTAAGGACATTCCAAAGTGCGCGGTGATGCCACCGCGTATTTTCTGCAGGACCGGCTGAGGCAGAGCCAGTCATCTCTTTTATGCTAATAAAAACACCTCACGTATGGCATATTTCCGGTAAAATAAGCAATATTTGAAAGAAAATAAACTTGTTTTATTCCAACGACAGCAGCAGTTACCTAGTTTTCCCATACAATTATATATTTGTCATGAATTTGCATGCCAAAAAACTAATACGCCACCACCAAATTATCAACACTAAAGGCCAGAGAAAAGAAAACCACAAAAACACAAAACCTCAACGAACAGTGTGTAGTAATACAAAGACCCGTCAGTTTTGAATTGCATAATCATTTTGTGATCCAGTGTAGGACTTGCAGATAATTCAAAACTCTAAAATTGATCTTAAGATAAAAGTGGTGGACAGTAGTGCCGATCAAGTACTCGTTATTTGATACTAGTCTCGAAAAACGCCCAAGTTTTAACGCTGATAATATCTGAAATAATGGACTAAATGAGCATTGAGGTCCCTGTTCTATGTCTTAAACGTGTTTAAAGCTCATACAGCTGCAAAAGAGTGCATTTACTTTCAGGACGAAAACCCGTATAATCCCTTTAAAGGAAATAGTTCACCTTCAACATTAGTTTTAAACTGAGATAGCAGTTTTGTAGCCCGTGTTGGGAAACACCTATCTGCAAGTTTTCTTGACTGAAAAGACTCTCCAGCCGAATATATTTGCGTTTTTGGCGAAGGAATGCGGTGCTGGCGAAAGAATGTTGTACTGGTTCTAGCCCGGGCAGAGGCTATCAGCTTGCAGCTGGCAATCAGCTTGCAGCTGGTGCTAGCAAGCGATCGCCGGCCGCCGGTTGGCACATCTCCAACGCGAGTCTATCTTTACGCGACTACTTTAGAATCTGATTGGCTGAACCATTGTTTACATTCGCTTGACGTCAGGACTCTGGCTCAGAGAGTATGCATATAGTTTTGATAAACAATAAAAATGTATGGCCTTCTGTCCCGAATCGGCACGATATGAGGCCATTTTTGACAATATAAAAAGAAATTGTATTAACAAATATAATCAAATCGTGTTGGGTAAAAAAAATTCAAGGTGAACTATTTCCTTTAATGTATCTTTGTTTATGACCCCGATGAGCCCGTTGACTATTCGGATATACTTGCTTACCACTCTTTGTGACCTTTTCCATGAATGACACAGAGTGGCACACGTCACAGCCTCACAGCAGGTTCAGAATGATGAATCCATTAACGAGAGGCCTGTGGGGCAGAGTCCGAAACGTCCATTGCGAGACATTCGCTCCTGCCAGTTGGTGCCTTCAAAAACTATCGCCGAAAGTTTGGGTCTCAGACGGTCTACCGGAATCAATAAACCCAGCATAGTGCTTTGTTTCCATGCTCCAATATAAACGCCACGCCACGTCACGCCACGCACGCAACGTGCCTACGCAACGCCAGCGTCCCTTTCTTATTCGACACCTTCGGTATTCAGTCATACTCCGAGTTAATCTCCGAGTGGTGTCGACTTCACTAAACTTGAACATTCATCTTAGATACAGCATACATGAAAACTGTCTATCAACGCCAAAAGCCTCTGACAGTCTTTTAATCATTCATTTAGTCGGTCATTTAACTATTCATTTCTCACTCCTGGAATTTGGAAAACCGCATTCAGGCCCAAACAAATGACCTGTCAAAGTCGGAACTCTTTCACGTCCGAGCAAAGCCATATAGGCGATATTGCGAGAGATACACTAGCACCTCTAGACTGTTTTTTTCTTCTTCTCCATGGTCGCGTTTTTAACCACTAAGACTTCAGAAACCACAGATAACAGGAGACCTGGATTTGATACGACATATTCGGCCTCTTATTGTAAGCACATGGCAGTGCACGACGGTGCTGGACTCACATTGTCACGAGCCGAGACATAAAAGTGTATCAGCTGAAAGGGAATAGTTCACCTTTAACATGGGGTTTTGAACTGAGATAACAGATTTGTAGAGCAGATCGAAGAATGGATTGTGCGAAAAATTAGCCTCCTACGCTAAGTAATTTCGACACAGGACTAGTGGGTCTCTTTTAGAAGAAGATGTTTCGGGTCCTCACAACAGTTGTTTACGTTACAAACAGCCTGCGTATATATGCCTAAAGTCCGTCGTTATTGTGTGCAATAGTTTCCATATTCAAGCTACCATATGCATGACGTCATAATTGTCATGAGGTTGTTTATGTCCATGAAGGAGAAAAGAGAAACAGGCCCATTTTTCGACAGATATCCATCTATCGTCTAAAAAAATGCCATATTCGTTTTTTTTAGCTCGAAATACCCTGTGTAGTCAAATTGCAAGACAACTTTCAAGGTGGCCTATTCCCTTTAACCCTATTAGTGTCGGGGGGGGTCTTAACACCCCCCTTAAGGTTTTTCCGCTCCTGTCCCCAAACGAGTAAAGATACGGCCATCAAACTCTTTGACGTTTCCTAAATATTGATTAGGCACATTTTGCAAAATTTGCAACATTTTTAGCTCACCAGGGGCGGCTCCAGGCGTGGTCTTTTGGGGCATATTTGGGTTTTCAGCGTGACTCGGCTTTCGAAGGGAATCAGTTTCTATTCTCTAACCGTTGTAGATACGAGACTACGACTTTCACACTTTTTTTGTAGACATGGTGAACATTTTTTCTTCATTTTTTTTTATTGAGCATGGGCGCCTTCAGGGACGTATTTTGGGAGGCATTTTGGATCACTGGTATTTCATCGAAATTCTGAAAGATAAGAATGTTTATTAACTCAGTGCACCTTCTTAGCTGTTCTTTGCACACCTTGTGTAACTGTTTTTATATTTTTGGGTTTCCCACAGGCGACTCCAGGAACGTTTTTTGGGGAAAGTGTATACACACATGATGTTTAGTAACTCAAAACTTTATTTCGCGGTGGACTATCTCGTGTAATATCATCTGCATGGATCACAATTGTATTGTGTGGCATAGGCGGTTCCAGGGGTGGGACGCAAGCGCATGGCCTAATGTTATGGGCGGCTCCAGAGATGAAATTAGAGGGAATTGAGGAACCACGACGTGTAACTACATAGCAAAATATATCAACATAAAACTTGGTGACCTGTTTTAGCAATGCTTTGCACACGTTTCACATTTTTTGAAATGTTGGGTTTCCCTAGGGCGACTCCCGGGACGGCTTTTTGGGGCATGTGTTTGACTCCATTCAAACGCATTGTGTTTAGTGCCCCTGAACGTTATTTTGCCGTGGGTAATTTCATGCAATATCATCTGCATGGATCTGAATTGTATTTTGGGGCATAAGCGGTCGCAGGTATGCAATTAGGAGGAATTGTGGACCCATGGCGTGACACTACATAGCAAAATATATCAATAAGCAAAGATAAAGATAACAAAAGACAAAGCTCAATTCCCCTCCCTTCCCCTCCTGACCGCGCCATTGCACAAATCAAAAACTGACATAATTTACATTATCATGCATACACATATAATTATAAGCATCTAAAACAGAAATCAAAGCGGCAAAAATTATTATAGTGACATCTTTAGATACCCCCCTTTGGAATTGCCTGAGGACACCATTGGGTTAATTTCCCAAGCTTGCAAAAAGAGTATATGTTAGAGCTTACAATTAGGTGGCGAAATCCAACAACACGAAAAATGCGTTTAAACAACGTCCCAGGGCAAGAATACAAACATACAATTAGGTGGTGAAATCCAACAACATGAAAAAATGCGTTTAAACGACGTCCCAGGGCAAGAATCTAAAAATGCATGTTTCCCCCATTTTTTTGCTTCCTGTATCCGCCCATGACAAAACTCTGCATATTTATGAATACAGAAATGTAGTTCATGCTCCAACGAATCGAATGCCGCTTTCCCAGAGAGTCCAGCGGTTTCCGAGATACGAAGGGGGGAGCGAATAGCCCCCCCCCCGACATATACGTTGTTGTGTTTAACCCGACAGTAATAGAGTCAACAGCTCCGTTTCACATTTCGGCCCTTACTGCAGTAGCCTGAATTTCGTGTCAAATCCTGAGGCCTGTTCGGCATCTAATAATATTCTTAGCTGAGGTGACGTCACATCTTCGGTGACGTCATGACACTTTTGATGACGTCATAGATGGGCAGAATATTCTTAGGACATTTGCAATGAAGAAGTGGCCTATACAAAATCGCAGCAGCCATTCTATAAGCTTTATGTTTTGCTTTGTTTTTATTGTAGCTTTCTTGTATTTCCGTTGTGACGCCTCATATACGTGTTTCTGAATTGTTTATAATAATGTATTTATAATTTATATATTGTGATCGGGATGGCAGGTGAGCGAAGAGGGATTCCTTGGTTCTTTGATTTAATAAATAATACTTTCATGCAAGACCAAGAAAGTAGCGATGATGAAGTTGTCATGAATCACGTCAACGAAGCCCGTGATCAACAGCCGATGAGGTGAGTTGTAAACACTTGCATTTTTGTGTGTGCAGATTACTGCTTCTGCTTCTCAAAATCCACCAGTTTCCGAGAGATGTGTCCGCTCATTTATCGTCGGCGCCAATATCGTCGAAAATGTATTCTGAGATCTGGCGCATCAAGAAATTTATAGCTTACACATTCTGAGGAGCATGACGGGCGATGACGTGAGGAGCATGACGGGTGATGACGTCATGGTTTCTGACATCATGCACCAGTTAGCCTCTGCCCAGGCTTTTTTTTTCTTTTTTTCCCGGACCGGCCTATAGCCATATTCCGGGTGGGGAGTGACATCTGGCAATTTGCCAGGAAAAGAGTTACGTTATCCGGTTTATGTGACCCGGAGCAAACTAGGGACTAGGGCAGCTATTTTACGTTACTATTTACGTTAACCGGTTTATTTGTACCCGGAAAAATTATTTGTTCAAAGTAAATATAATATCTAACATTACGTTAAGTATTTCGTTCAAGGTCAAATATAATATCTAGCATTACGTTAAGTATTTCGTTCAAGGTCAAAAATAATATCTAGCATTACGTTAAGTATTTCGTTCAAAGTCAAAAATAAGTCAAACACGAGACACACATGCATACATATTTTTATTACAATACACTTGTACAGTGTCAGTGTTGATGGAGCCGTGGCGGTGCCGTCATTGCCACAACGGGAGACTGTTGCCAGTCTCCCTGGCTCCGGCGCCTCGGCGAGACCTGGTTGTGGGGTGTATTTAGCTGGGCGAAAAGTCCTGAATAATACAAAAACCCAGCGTCTAGGCAAAGGGGAAAAAACCTGCGCGGTGGGCCAAAAATGCGCAAGGCCAAAAACCCCTGTTATATTTGATTAGCTAATCGTGTTTGGTAGAGATAATCTAAGAGGAGACCTATCAATTCAGGATAACTATCACCTAACAGTGTTCGAAGATTTAATGTGATGCCATTTTGTTGTGTGTAATTAATAATGTTCTGTCGTTTATCGTTGTGTACTGGGCAAGTAATAAGTAAGTGCTTGATTGTGTAGCGCGGATAACCTGGGCAATGTTGGCAATTTGGTGGCGGGAGATTCTCCATAATGTAATAATGAGTAATTTTTGTATGACCGAGACGGAGGCGCGCCAAAATTACCTCCTTCTCTCTACAATTCTGATGACTAGATATAAAATGTTGGACTTTTGGCTTGATTGGGTAAAGATGAAAATACGGAGCGGCGTCCCACTCGCTCTGGCGCAGTATGCTAAGTTGAGAATTAATATAATTTAACACGTCTGATACTGGGCTTGGAAGTTGGTTTACTGAAGGTAATTCTAGGCTCAATTTCGCAAGTCTGTCGGCTTCCTCGTTTCCCGGGATACCGGTGTGTCCTGGGATCCAGAGGAATTTAATACTATTGTTTTTACTGTTTAAATACTTGATTAGTTGTCTGATTTTAAATACTATCGGGTTTCTACATTCACTAATCGAGGAAATAGCCGTGAGCGAGGCGGACGAGTCTGTGCAAATGACTACTTCCTTAAGTTTTTCTTTTCTGACGTATATTAATGCTAATAAAATGGCTGACAATTCCGCTGTGTATACGCTATTTATGTCGGGAAGTCTAAAGTTATTGCTAACTGTGTTTGTGTAGAATGCACCACCGGTTCGGCCTTCGCCCCGTGAACCGTCTGTGTATATGTATGTGTATGTGTTGTGTTGTGCTTTGTGTTCGTGGAAGAGTGAGAGTGTTTCTGACGCGGTGACTGTGTTTTTGTTGTGTGTGAAGAGGCGGTGTGTGTCTGGTGTTGTGTCGAGCCAGTGAGGTGTGAGTGGTGGCGTTGGCATTGTGGTGATGTGAGCGATGTTGAATAGTGTGAGTGTTTGTCTGATTCTGTGACTGATAAGCGGGTGTCGTTTTTGTAGTAGTGTTTGTCGTCTAGTGGGTGCGGGGTGATTTAAAATGTGGAATGTTGGGCGTGTGGGGTGTGAACTTGCTCTGGTGTAGAATCTAAGTAGTGTGTATTTGCGTCGGCGGCAGAGTGTGGGAATGTTAGTGTCGATGTGTAAGTTTGTGGTGTTGGTGGTGCGGCAGGCTCCAGTCACGATGCGCAAGGCAGCGTTTTGGACAGTTTGCAATTTTTTAATTTGTTTGGAACATATGTCATAAAATAAGAATGCGTTATAATCCAGTACTGGGCGTATCAGGGAAGTATATAGTTGGAGGAGAGTGGCCCGATCTGCGCCCCACTCTCGACCAGCCAATGACTTCATAATATTAATTCGTCGCGTACATCTCTGCACTAAATCATTGAAGTGTGGGATGAACGAGAGACGAGTGTCTAGCGTTATTCCCAGATACTTGAATGATTTGACGAAAGGGATAATTTGATTGTTATATTTTAATGGAATGTAGGGTTCCACATATGCAGGTTTCTTTGAAAAAATTAGAGATGCAGATTTACCTGGAGAAATTTCCAGACCCCATTGGTCGCACCATACCTTTATATCAATGAGTACTAGTTGTAACATTTTGCTGGCTTGATCGACACTCGGGTGCGAGAACCACACCGCCAGGTCATCAGCGTACATTGAAAATTTGAGACCTTTGTCGATCTTATTAATATTACTGAAGATGTCGTTAATCATAATTAAAAATAGGGTCGGGGAGAGGACCGATCCCTGTGGGACACCGTGGTCCTGATTTTGATTTGGAGAATATGTGTTGCCGCACCTTACATTAAAAGTTCTATTTTCTAAAAAGTTTTGGATAAATTTGGCGAGTCGACCTCGAATTCCGGCCTTATGGACCTTTACTAGAAGTGCGGTTTTGTTGACTCTGTCAAACGCAGCTCTCAAATCAAGAAAGAGGGCAACTGTGACCTCTCTCCCTCGAAAGCCGCGCTGGACAGAGTCGATAAGACCAACTAAATTGTCCGCAGTGGAGCGACCAGGTCGAAAACCACTTTGGTGTGGGGAAAGTAAATTATTTGATTCAATGTATGTCCTGATGCGTCCATTAACCATGCGTTCGAATAGTTTACATGCACAACTAGTTAGAGAAATAGGGCGATAGCTAGCGGGAGAAGATTTGGGTTTGCGAGGTTTAATTATAGGAATTAGCGTACTATTATGCCAAGATTCAGGGAAAGTGCCATCAAACCACATGGTGTTGAAGGCTGTTAGGAAGTTGGTGAGACCAGTCTCTGTCAAGTTTTTAAAGAAAGAGTAATCAATTTGATCTGGCCCTACAGAAGTTTTACCACATTTACCGATAGCATACGTTAACTCGGAGTTGGTAAAAGGAGAGTTGTAGATTTCTACGTTATTAGAGTCAAAGCTAATAGATTGAAATTGATCGTTAAGTTGGTTAGTAAAAGTTGGTGTACATTGTTGGGTTGATGATATGTTAGCGTAGTGTTGTGCAAATTGTGTCGCCACCTCTAGGGGAAGCGTGTAAGATGTGTTGTGTATTTGTAAGTGTGGGATTTTGTATGGCGGTGGTCTTTTATTTGAAAACGATTTAATTAATGTCCAAATTTTTGAGAGGGAGGTAAATCGATTAAAGGTAGATGAGAATTCCTGCCAAGATTCTTTTTTTGCTTTGTCAATGATTGTTTTAGCCAAAGAGCGGGTTTTCCGTACTTCGTGTTCGTTTTCTGCAGTTATACAAGATTGAAATTCTCGAAATGCTCTTTTCCGGAGGGCAACAGCTCTTTGGCATTCTGTGTTCCACCACGGGGCAGTACGCTGCCTCGGGTGGTGTTGTGTGTGTGTGCGTGTGTGTGGAATGTGCTGGTGTGCTGATGCGAGAATATGTAGTGTTTAAAAATGTGTTAATGTCGGTCTGGGAGTCTGCGGGGTGACTAGTGTCAATGTGTTTTTGAAAGGAGGACCAGTCGGCTTTGCGAAGGTTCCATCTAGGTAGAGAGTAAAAATTAGTCTGTCCTGAAGGGACTTGGAGTTCTAAGTGAATTGGGAAATGATCGCTAAAAAGAGGGTCAGATTGTGCGTTAAATGTAAAAAGAGTCGCGATGCGTGGTGTGGCGAAGGCGAGATCGATGGCGCTGTAAGTCACCTCGCCTCCTGAGTGGTGTACGTGTGTGGGCGATTGGTCGTTAAGGAAGACCAAATTATGCCGGTCCAGTAGGTCCAGCATAATTTGGCCTCGAAGAGAGTTCCGAAGGCAGCCCCACGCCCGACTATGCGCGTTGAAATCGCCCATAATCAGACATGGGGTGTTAATATTTGTAATAAGCTGGGAAAAAGAATCAATGTCTATGTCCTCCGTAGGACGGAAATAAATTGAGATGAGAGTTATTTCTAGCTGAGCGATTTTAATATTAACGCCGACTGCGTCTAAGGTTGTTTGAAGGTCGATTTGATGATGCAAAAGTTGGTTTGAAATAAGCAAAGCCGAGCCGCCTCGGCGCGGTGATGCATTTACGTTGTTTGTATAAAGGCTATAACCGTAGATTTTAAGAGTATAATTGTTAAAGTCGGCGTCAATAAAATGGGTTTCCTGAACAGCGGCTACTAACGGATTATTATTTAAGACGTAATGTTTGAATTGCCCCCAATGGGATATTAAAGATCTAACATTCCATTGGAGGACAAATTCTGACTGGTTATTATTCATTTTTAGTCGCTGCTGTCCGGGCCGCGCCCTGCGGTCGCTCGGGTGTGCCTATGTATGCGGGGCTTCGACTGTGACCGGGACCGGGGTGGCGGGGAGGGGGTCGGGCTCTCCTCTGTGGCCCGGGGGCGGGAGCGGGAGGAGGGGTGGGAGTGGGAGGAGGGGCGGGAGTGGGAGGAGGGGCGGGAATGGGAGGAGGGGCGGGAGTGGGAGGAGGGGCGGGGTTGGGAGGAGGGGCGGGAGGGCGGGGAGTTGGAGCGGGAGCCATGTTGGGAGCGGGCGGCCTTCAGAGAGGCGGTCCGCATTAGGGTCTCGTCGTCTGACGAGGAGGGTGGGGAGGGTTCCTCCGTGGAACGGGACTCCCTGCGGAGGGAGGGTGACCCGAAGGAGGGAGAGGGAGCCGGGGTGGACTCGGCTGGGGTTGGGCGGGGCAGCACGTTTAGTGGCGGGTAACCCCTCTTCGGGGTTCTGGGCTGCGACTCCGTCTGCGAAGGGAGCAGAGGGCGAGCACCGGGGGTCTGGTTGGCTGGGGCTGCGGTGGGCAGCGGCGGCCACGCGGTGGGGGACAGGGCTGGGGACAGGGATGGCGGGTGACCGGCTCCGTTTTGGAACCGCTCTGCCTCCACAAACGCCACCTGGACCGGACAGCGCCGGAACCAGGCTGGGTGGGCGTCGCCGCAGCCAGCGCAGCACATCTCTGCGGCGGTGCAGTCATCTGTGTTGTGCTGCATTGCACACTTGCCACAGGTGTCGCTGCGTGAGTGGCAGCTGGCCGTCGAGTGGTTAAACTGCCAGCACTTGCGGCACTGTCGGGGCGGGCGGATCCACCTAGTTACATTAACCTTAATGTAACCGCAGAAGACGCGGCTCGGTAGCTCAAGGCCTTTGAACCGCAGTCTTAGCAGGGGGTTGGGCTGCTCTTGTCTTTTCGACTTGAGCCGCACCACCTCCACCACCCCCTGGGTCGCCAGCTCCCAGAGGATGTCCTCCTCTGAGACGGTTGCCACCTCGGGGCACCAGATGAGGCCCTCCACAGAGTTCAAGTGGAGGGAGACCTCAACCTTCACCGCTACACCGGCGAAGGATTTCAGACGAAGCAGCGCCTCGTTCTGCAGTCCGTTGAACGTCTGCAGGAGCAGAGCGCCAGAGCGGATAGACTTTGCCGTAGCAATGTCCCCACCACAGATCGCGTGAATCCCCCGCCTTATGGCGAAGGGGTTCATGGATCTAAACGGCACAGCGTCGAGCCTCTTCATCAAGAGGAACGCCGGGCCGCTGGGGGGATCATCGCTAGGCGGTAGCCTGGCCCCTGGACGAGGCGGGCCGGGCCCCTGAAGGGGGCGGGGAGGGGGACCGTCCAGGGGGACACGCGGTCGCGCGCCGGAAGACCCCAGAGGGGGGTCGGGCGGGTCGGGGGGGCGGGGTTCCGGGGGGGTAGCCATCGTCGTGGCTCAGGGATAGGATAGGGGCTAACTGTTTACGTTAACTTGCCACACACGACAGAACGTGTTGGCAACTGCAAATTAACTTCCCAAGACTGGAGGGGACCTACGCCGTGGAGGAGGCCTATTGCCAATAAAAAATTTGTAGCTAATGAATCTACCTACTTAAAAATATCTAAAGACTACCTATCTAAAGGGTCTAACAACCCTGCCACACGCACGTGGACAGGGTTCCGCACCTGGAAGCGGTGGAGGGCTGTCGAAGGCTGGCTGGAAGGCGTCCACAGGTCCGATGTCGATGAAAGGATGCTGCCCAGGCCCCAGACTCAGAGCGCCTTACTGCGCATGCGCATTCGAAGATTCTTAGATGCCGAACAGGCCTCAGGTCTCCTGTTATATGTGCAGTAACATATTTTTTGTCTCTCTGTCGACATACCTACGATGACTCAAGTTCTGAAGAAATAAATATTGCATAGGACACGAAGCATTGAATGTTAACGGGATTTTACGATTGTTTTCCCAGAATAATTGAGTTACATAGTAAAAAGTAGGTACTTATAAAGGTAGTAGAAGTCTCATGGTAGCCACTTTTTCTGGAAAGACCTCTTATGCACGTAAGGACATTTCAAAGTGTGCAGTAATGTCACCGCGTACTTTCTGCAGGACCGACTGAGGCAGAGCCAGTCATCTCTTTTATGCTAATAAAAGCACCTTACGTATGGCATATATCCGGTAAAATAGGAAAAATTTGAAGACAAAAACTAGTTTTGTTCCAACGACAACAGCAGTTGCCAGTTGCCTAGTTTTTCCCATAAAATTCGATATATGTCATGAATTTTCATGCTAAAACGCCACCACCAAATTTTCAACGCTTCCGGCCAGAGATAAGTAAACCTCAAAACCTGAACGAACAGTGTGTAGTAATAAAGAGTCCCGTAAACTTTGAATTGCATAATCATTTTGTGATCCAGTGTAGGACTTGCAGACAACTCAAAACTCTAAAATGTATTTGATGCAGATTCTAAGATAAAAGTGGTGGACAGTAATGCCGATCAAGTGCTCGTTATCTGATACGAGTCTCGAAAAACGTCAAAGTTTTAACGCTGATAATAACCGTTTTCACGAAGGATTATTGCGCTGAAAAGATTCAGAAAAGTTTCTGAGAAGCTTTGGTATAGAAGTCTTAGTATATTATACATTCCAAGAAATAAATGACTGACTTAGACGATATTATCACTATTAAATAGTTATGGAAACATGTATTTAGCTCATAACAAGTTTATGATACAAAATTGGCCGTTTAAAGAACATATGCGTCTCTTTTTCCATTCGTCCATTCCATTCGTTCAGTTTAGCATACCGTCATACTCAGGGGCGTAGCTTCTTTAGACAAGTTGGGGGGGGGGGGCTGATCTGGAAGAAGAAAAATCGCTTAACCCTCGCCCAGGTAGGGGGGAGTGGATGCCTCCCCCCCCCCCCCCCCCCCCTCGGTATTTCTGGAATAACTCGCGTAGTTTCTAACCGATTGCGATGAAACTTTCAGTACCCTACTTTTGACAAATTTGACAGAGAATCTGAATAATTTGCATTTCTAACCCACATGTTATTTATTTGTTATCCACATGTTACCTGTTCCTCAGGGTCATGTCAGGCGCAACTGGCGTCCCGCAGATCGATTCTTGTAACTTGTGCAGTTTCCGAGTGTGTGTTGTTCAGGAGCATATGCAAAGGTGTTTCCAGGTGACAGTTGTGGTTTCCACTGAGATTGTGGCCTTGATTGACCTTTTTAGAAGCAACTGAGGTCATTGACCTCAGATGACCTCAGATGACTTTTTGGGGTTTCTGGCGGTTTCTAGGACAATTTGTGACGCTGATTTCAAATTTGGGATCCATTTTAGATAATGATATGTTCCATTGGGGTCATGCACATCCACAGGTCAACCGAGGTCACTGACCTCAGATGACCTGACATGACCTTTTTGGAATTTTGCCGTTTTTAGGACATTTTGCGACGCTGATTACGAATGTGGCACCTATTAAGCATTACGATATGCTCATTCACGTTTCTAGCTTGATAAAATTCAACTTATACGCATTTTCAATTTTGATTACTTTTGGGTCATTGACATGACCTCAGAGGTCACCTAATTACCCAAGACTTTAAAATCGGGTATCAGCGGCTTCCTCTCGTCACAAGCAACACGCTCGTCTTTGAATAGAAGCCCTAGCTCAATTAGAGGCGAAACACTAGGGGGTCGTAGTCCCTCGTACCCCCCCCCCCCCCCCTCCTACCCGAGCACGTAGTGATTTTGCCCTACCCGGGCGAGGGTTAAAGTACCATCAAAATTCAGAAAAGGCAGATTCTCCCGGATTTGACCCACTTCTTCGTCAAAGTTGGGGGGGGGGCTGAAGCCCTTCAACTGAATAGGAACCCCTGGTCATACTAGTTACTAAATCTGGCAGCGTCATAGATCACAGGTATGTCTCCGCATGCGCAGTGATGTGCCAGCATCGATTCGCCGCCGCTTCCAACCTGCGTGCCGCACACACATGACAAAGCCAAGCCGCACAGGCCGGCCGCCGGATTGGGCCGGATTGGGCGAGTCCATTGCGTCCAATTGCGTCACACGCCACAGAATGTTCCTGAATCATTCTGAAGTTTTGACAAGTTTCAGTCGGTGGATAACTGATCTATCAATGCTTATCTTGATAATTACCACCAAACCGCAATTTTGTAACATATTATATTCTTACCAACATATTACACAATTATGAGGGACATTTCAAGCGAAAAATCGAATGTAAAAGTTGTATAGTTAAGGAATGGATCGTCGAACTAAGACTTTTATACCAAAACTTGTTAAAACTTTTAGAATCTTTCGGCGCAATAATGCTCCGTGAAAACGGCTATTTGCTGAAATAACGGACTAAATGAGCATTGAGGTCCCTGATATATGTCTTAAGCGTGTGTAAAGCTCAAACAACTGCAAAAGAGTGCATTTCCTTTCAGGACGGAACCCCGTATAATCCCTTGCGCCTTGGAGGGGGGGGGGGGCGAAATCTGCCCCCCCCCCCCCCCCACCGGTTTTCCAAGGATAGCGCAAAAACGGCGGCGCTGCGCGCCGCCGTTTTTTGCACACCTGTTCAGAAATGAACTTCCCACATAATGTAACATTCTTGACCTCGGGTCATCTCAGGTCAGGTCACCAGACTAGGTCACGTGATGGCCTCAACTCCAAAACGTTTGCAGTAGTACCACAGCCACAGTTTTAGGCCGATCGGTTTCAATCTTACTGGATTTCATAAGGTCATAGATACCAACAATTTGTTTATCTCGGATTTCGAATACCGGTGACCTAAGGTCAGGTCAATTTCGTGACCGCCAACACTGTTTTGGCAATAACTATCGACATAATGAAGATAGAGAAGAGAAAATGGCACTAATGTGTGACCAACTTGACATGACCAACTTGGATCACAACTTGACCTTGACCTGAGGTCAAATTTCTCAGTTGACCTAACCCGGTCATCATGAATATGATTCGAAGTGCCTTGACAAGACAAACACGATGGCGTAAAACGCATTGCTTTATCTTTTTTAAGTAAAAAGTTATTTACGAAAAAGTTTAGCAAAAAAAACACATTTTTGACATTTGATGACATCTGGAGACTAAACTATTGATCTGAGCTCAAATCTGAGGACATCATCTCGATTGCATTTTTCAAGGGCTTTCGATTGCTTTTTTCCGTTTGCTACTAACTATCATGGTGCCCGAGATATTTGGGGGTGTTCGAAACGAAGTCTTGAAAACTTGAAAATCTGACCCTTGATGACCTCTGGTGACCTCAATATTGACCTGAAAAAAAAAATGATCGAAATACTTTCGAAAGAGCTTGTCTCGAGTTATCTAACGTCGTTTTTCGCTTGTCGCTGCGTTGCGTGGTTTTCGAGATCATAGGGGGGGGGGGCGAAATCCGCCCCCCCCCCCTCCAGGGCGTGTAATTATCAGAGGCCCTCCAGAGCGCGTGTGCCGGTGGGTGGGTGGGGGGGATGTTTAGACACCCCCCCCCCCGTCAGGTTTTTCGAGGATAGCGGGGAAATGGCGGCGCTGTGCGCCACCATTTTTGACACAGGTGTTCGGGCATCAATTGCTCACATTATGTAAGAACAAATACCTCGGGTCATCTCAGGTCAGGTCACCAGACCAGGTCACGTGACCCCACTTAAAAAAAACTTGTGGTCGTACCACACTCACAGTTTTTGGATGATCGGTTTTGCACTTACAGGATTTGATAAGGTCATATATATCTACAATTCGTTTATCTTGGATTTTGTATATCAGCGAGCTAGGTCGGGTCAATTTCGTGAGCTCCCATTATAAGTCAATGGGGAAATATTAAAATACTTCCTATTCCAAGGGTACCCAAGATATCAGTATAATTCCTTCTGGATCATGTTATTATAGGCTATTATTGATGATCTAGGTGCCATTTTTGTTCAGTGATCCCTACAGAGTCAGCCGAGGTCATCCGAGGTCACCAACAGTTTTATGTCAATAACTCTCGACATAATCACGATAGAGAAGTGGAACCGACACAAATGTATTTGTATCGTCGAAGCACGTTTTCCCATATGCAACATGACCTACTTGGGTCACTACTTGACCTTGACCTGAGGTCAAATTTTTAGGTTGACCTAACCTGGTCAACTTTAATATGAGTCGAAGTGCCTGGACGAGGCAAATACGATGGCATCAAAATTATTGCCTTGTCGTTATTAGGTAAAAAGCTATTAGTGAACAAACTGTTTTGTAAAAAATAGCCTTTTTGACATTTGATGAGCTCTGGGGCCTAAACTATTGACCTGAGCTGAAATATTAGGACACCTTGGCTTTCCATTGCTTTTTTTTGTTTGTTCCTAACAATCATAGTTCCTGTGATAGCTGGGGGTTTCTGGAGCGAAGTCCTAAAACTGGACAATTTGACCTTTGATGACCTCTGGTGACCTCAATATTGACTTGAGGGGAAATATGTGTATTACTGTCGAATGTGCCTGTCGATAGCTTTCGAATTCCATTTTCCGCGTCTTTCTAGCCCTTTTAGTTTTCGAGTTAGAGGGGGGTGTCTAAACACCTCCCCCGGCACGGCGAAGGTGGCGCCGAGCACCGGGACGGCGCGGGTTTATATGTAGTAAAGAGATGCGCTCACGCATAAACTTATCACCTGATCCCCAGCCATATGCCAATAAAGCAATCTTTCAAGTTAATCGATGCGTTGTTGAAAACGTCCTTTCCAGATCAATGACTTATGTTTCCACATAAGCCAATCTGTCGTTCGAGACATCTATCTAGTGCATTGCTTCACTGCTCAAAATATCATAACCTATAACCTATATAATAGTCTCGTCAAGACAGAAGTTTAACGGGCCATACTGGCATGACCTGACGTCACACCAGTCTGGGTAAGCCCAAAGTATCTCCAGACGCCTTTGTTATGTATTTTTGATGTCGTATCTACTGTTTTATTTCTATTGTTGTGCATTACTATGCTTGTTATTATCCATTTTCACATTTTCTGTGTTTTTGAAGAGACAAATCAGAAGAGCTACTCTACTAAGCTACTATGTTATAATTAACATTCCATAGGTTCTGATAAGTAAGTATAGGTTGTGTGATGAAAACACGTAGTATAAGTACGGTGTTTCCACCGCACTGGCCGATCCAGAATGGCAGAAGTAAAGTTGGTTCGGGGAGGCACTTGCTCGGACTATTAGACAAACTCATATTTCGCTTTCATGTGTTTAAGAACTAATTTAGAATAAACACATTCCTCGGTAATTTTGTTTACATTTTCTTTAAAATCAGGAGATGGTATGTATGTCAAGTCCCGGTCCATTTTAGTTGCATTGGGGCATGGCCCGATGCCCTCTGGATCTATGAACCTCAAACTTGACAAATACATTCAGATATTTTTGCCAGGTTAGTTGGCATTTTCAAAAGAGTACCATCATTCATAAGCGCTGTTCTTCTCTGAAACTACCTTATCCTAAAATTGCGTTATATTCAAGCGGGCAGTGCTGGTGAGCGCAGCTATACATCGATAGGTCAAGGCCACTCGATGGCTGTCAGCACCTCAAGATGAGCGCGCTGGACTATGGAGCCGTCTTCCGCGGTGGGCGTGTGAGGGGACCATTGTGCGGTAACGGAGTTGAGTGTTGTGGCGTCCCTGAGACAGAATATAGTTCACACCCTGGCTCGCCGGAAATTGTGACGACTCATTTTGTGGACACATCATGGCTAGGTGTCAATTTTAACTCCGACTAAGGCTCAATCAGTCCATTCAAATGTGAAAGGTCAATGAGGTGAGGTGAGGCTATCAGTGAGGCAGACTTGGAAAGCCCTGAGGCTACCGATGATCACTGACGATGAGGAGATGGCCAATACAAGGCAAGTCTCCAGCAGAATCTGTCTCGGCAAGGCACGATGACAGCTCGCGGAATCTCCGTCGACCTGAACCGACCTGACCGGAGCTGTCTGGTCGTTCTCGACAATTCTCCGGCGGGCGGACGTGCCAGTGATTCCTGCCCACGCTGCACTGCGCAGCTGGGCCCGGGCTCGCCGGGTGGGGAGGAGGCGAACAGTTTCAAGGTCAAAGGTCACGCGCATGACCCTGACGGTGCACTCACTGGACCAACAAGCAGGCCGCCAGGCAAACGGTGTTCTGTTCCTCAGGCTGCGGGGAATGGTGGAGCATGAACCGTCAATGGCTTTGAAGCGGATTTGAAATGTTCGAACCCACTATGAATGTTCATGTTCTGTAAGTGGACCCACGTTGCTGAATTGTTCGTATAGCGAATGTTGGTGAGATTCGTTCGTGAGACGCGGTCAACATTTAACAAACATTCAAGGTCACGTGCATGCCTATGTCCGTGACAGCGAATGTTTGTATCGCTAATGTTCGTATTCCACAACACATGCGAGGCAAATGACCGTATCCTAGATGCCGGTCAACATTAACCCTCTCCCGTGCAGCGTCCGATCAGTGCGTGGCCGTGCAGGGGGGGGGGTACAATCCCCCCTAGCGTTTTGCCCCTAATTGGGCTCGAGCTTCGATTCAAAACGAGCGTGTTGCTTGTCACTAGAGGAAGCCATTGATACCCGATTTGAAGGTCCTAGGTCATTAGGTGACCTCTGAGGTCATGTCAATCACTCAAAATTCAACCAAATTGTAAATGCGTATACATTTAATTTAATCGAGCTAGAATCGCGAATGACCATATAAGTATGCTAAATGGGTGCCAAATTTGAAATCAGCGTCACAAAATGTCCTTAGAACTGCCAAATTCCAAAAAGGTCATGTCAGGTCATGTCAGGCCATTTGAGGTCAGTGACTTCGGTTGACCTGTTGGGGCCCATGACCCCAGAAGAACATATAATTATGTAAAATGGATCCCATATTTTAAATCAGCGTCACAAAATGTCCTAGAATCTGCCAGAAGCCAAAAAAGTAATATGAGGTCATCGGAGGTCAGTGAGCTCGGTTGACCTCTGAAAAGGTCAATCGAGGTCACAATCTCAATGGAAACCACAACTGTCACCAGGAAACACCTGCGCATATGCTCCTGAACAACAAACACTATGAAACTGAACAAGTTACAAGGATCAATACTACGGGACGCCAGTAGCGCCTGACATGACCTTAAAAAACAGGTCAAAGGTCACGGGTCATGTGACATACAACTTAAAGTTTTCAGAATATGTGTCAAATTGTTCAGAAATAGGGTACTGAAAGTTGCATCGCTATCGGTTGATATTTACGCGAGTTATTCCCGAAAAACCGAGGGGGTGGCATCACCCCCCCCCCCCCCCTGCACTGGCGAGGGTTAATGTTCGTGAGTGTAAATGTTGTACTGTACCTACCGCTGTTGCTAGTATTGGTAAAGCGTAACTACTTAAATGTTTGCCATCATATTTGTAGGAAGGAAAAGTATGATGAAATATGGTTATAAACATGTTTGCGCATGTGTCTCACTACAATATTGTATCGTGAATCATATCTTGACAGCGTCTGACCAGAAAATTAACCCTGCAATGATGTTGCCGATCAGACAGGCTTGCCACATGGGAGTCTGGCTCGCGGGCTATTCTCCCCCGTTCCACAACAGATGGGTCGGCGTCGCACGTTTCTGTCGCCTGGAGAATACAAGATAAATCGGCAGCTAAGAGCACGGGCGCTGCCGCTTACAATCATCCGCAGTTTGTTGAAAAGCGTCCATTAAAAGGGCGTGCGGCGATGCAAGGCTGCTTGGCGATAATTTGTATGGTAGGATGGGATGAATTCAACTGAGCTACCAATCTGCGGCGCTTGTGAAATATGCGCACGATGAAGAGTGCTGAAGTGTCATATGTGGCACGCCGCCGCTGTGTCACCGGCATTCACGAAGACCTCGGTGACCTTATAAGCATCGAGATACCGACAGTTATGCTTCACACAGCTGTTCATATAAACGCAGTGAGCAAATTACTTATGCTAGAAATAACGAATATGTATAAATGGTATCACTCCAATACGTTCCAATACGTTCATCTGCGGAATTAATATCAGTAAAACAAAAATTTTCAGTTACCGACCTTGGCCCTTACGCCTACGCAGGCATGCAATACGCATACCCAGAAACGTTTAGTTCCGAGCAGCTGAGCTATGAACATCTGTTTACCACATGCCGAGATATCCTTTCAACATTAGCACGTACTTTTGTGAAAAGATGTCGGCCCGCTGCGGCTAATGTTAAAGGTATTTGGGAACGATTTTGACCTAGGCATTTTGATTTTCCCAGACAATTATTTAACAGAATATTGAGAGCGGAAGTATTGAGAACAGAAGCGCATACGACAATGTGCCATAGCATGTTGAACACATTTTCAGACTCTGGGGCTTTTGACACAAAAGCGTTATGTCGCGTTTCCAATCAAAATGCAGGCATGGGTCATTGCGAATTTCTAGTCTTCTCTTCTGGAGTATCTTCTTCATCTCCGGATTACGTTAAAGCTTAAATATGGAGGAAAGAATGACCTTTCAATTTGGCTATCATCCTCCATGCTTTATAACTTACTCTACAATTTAATTAGCATGTATTACGATCGAGCGCGAAACGCTCGCTCGTCCTTCCGTGGTGTATGGGAAAAATCTGATTATGAGCGGCCCGACCCGACCCGACCCGTGGCGACGTTTTTGAGAGGCTCATATCTCTGCAACCGCACATACCGATTGACAAGCGGACTTCTTTGCTGAGTAGCCACATCTAACCTACCCTGTTTGAGACCAGTGCCGACTCATGTGGATGACTACCACTGCGCGTGGCGCGTGCCGCGTGAGGGGTGTTGAAAAGTATTTTCTCGCAATAACTCCGCAACGGCTGGGCAGATTATGTGCAAATTTCGTGTGGGGTTAGGGACTCCTCAACCGCCACTTTCACACAACTCAGGGGTGGGGGTGACTGCACGTGCGCACGTGCACACCCCTATTCTGTATCTCAGGAACGGCTGAGCCGATTGTGTTCAAATTTGGTGTGTGGTTAGGGACCTCTCAGCCTCCGCCTTTCCACAAGTCAGAGGTGGGCTGGCTTTGCACGTGCGCACGTGCACATCCCTATTATATATCTCTGGAACGGCTGAGCCGATGGTGTTCAAATTTGGCGTGTGGTTAGGGGACTTCTCAGTTCCCACTTTCCCACAAGTCAAAGGTGGGTGCCTCTGCACGTGCGCACCCTTTTTTGTATCTCAGAAAACTACTTGCCCCATCGAGTTGACATTTCCCATACATTTCCCTCGCGCTCGCTCGTTCATCGCCAACTACGGCGCTTTACTGGTACTGGCCGAGTGTGGTTTAATACCACGCTCGGCCGGCATAAATTTGCAAGACCTCTACGCTTTATTGATTGTTGACCTCGGCCTTTGGCCTCGTTCAAAAATCAAGACAGTACCTCGGTCTGAAAAATGTATTTACACCGGCCTTATGCAGTATTATTTATTAGCCCTACTTGCGTTTATTTGTTGTAATCAGGGCTAAAGTAGCCCTGAAGAAGCCGCAAGACGAAATATAGGTTAGTTCTGCATTTCGTCCTTTTCATTATTTTTAATTAGCCATAACGTGAGCACATACCATATTTTCTGTCTTATCTGCATAATGCTCATTACAGTCATCCATTAATATGTTTTGTAATCAGTACATTTCGTTACCATGAGCTTGCCACTTAATTCCCATGTGCAATAAGACTCTCGTCTCCGTCTCCCATGAGCACATTTTCCTAGACATTTTCCACAAAATGGTTCATGGCAACCTTTGACGACTTCAGTATCATCAATTACCTTGTTTCCATGGGCAGTCGACAAATTCGAATGAGCTAATTAGAATTAAACCCCACCGCTAATTAGAATTAAGTACGCGTTTCCATGGGCGCTGTGACGTTAATTCTAATTAAGTAATTATAATTGAGCGGGCACTAATTCACTTTTTCTGAATTAGTGGAGACATACCTTGCGCATCTCTTACATTAGATGGGCAGAATTGTGCGTTGAAACTGGCCAAAAAGCATCCGGATTATGTCAAATAGGCTGGTAGACTGGTATAATTTTTAAGATGTGTCATCGGTTGCGTTAAAGCTGCAAAATAATGCGATAATTTATTCAAATCCGCTGAGAAGAGGTTGCTTTAGAGAATCAACGCAACGAACAATATCACGTGATGGAAAAAAGAACTGCGATGAACTGCTCAATAAAATAGCAATGCTGAAAAGAGTAATTGTATTATCAATTAAACATATACAATGAAATAAACAGTGTTGGATTGGCGCAAAAGCAAACGCTTAAATTAAAGCGCCTCTCCATGGAACAAAATTGCAATGACAAACAAAAGCAATGACATGAGAGTAACAACGAAAATGCTGAGAAGAAACTATCCAGGAACAGATACTCAGACTGTGCCGACCCCGCCACCAGCCCGCCGAGCAACCATTAAATACCTTGTAGGTAGCCCAGGCGCCGGGCAGCTTGTGTCGGGTCAGCTTGTAGAAACGATGTGTCTATGTTGGCGAGCTGAAGCGACAAGTACGCATGATAAATATTTGGAAGTGGTGAGCAATGATTGTTTCCTGGCCTTTGTTAACCTTTTCGCAGAAAAGGAGAATGTGAATTTTCCTTGTAGTCGAGAGGTTATCGAAATTAGGTATTAATATTCTTATCGCGTCTGTGTCTGTATTACCTGCTTAGGTCTGTATTTTTTCCCGTCCATAAGACTGTATATGCGAAGATCGTGAGCAACTTCAAGTAAAGCCTTGGAGTATTCGGCTGTCCAGTTAACCGATCTGTCCCTCGACTCTTGTGGCATTTTCCGAGCCGATATATGCCAGGACTTGCTATTTTCTTCAAAGAATACTTTCTCAACTCAAATAGCTTTGCACCAACATTCGGATTTTAAGGTGATTTTATAAACAAAAACACTTTAACCTCAGTATTATAAGACCTATTCAACAAACTACCTCACGAAACATGCTATTCTAGCGTTAGGTTATATAATTTAGATATAAGAGGTCTGTTCGGCATCTAATAATATTATTGGCTTAAGTGACGTCACACCTTCGGTAACGTCATGACACTTTTGAAGACGTCATAGATAGGCCAAATATTCTTGGACAATTGCATTTGCAATGCAGAAGTGGCCTATACAAAATTGCAGCAGCCTTTCTATAAGCTTCTGTTTTATGTTTGCTTTACTGTTATCTTGCAATCCCGTTGTGACGCCTGAAATACGTGCCTTTGAATTGTTTATGATAATTGAGTTATGTATTGTAATCGGGATGGAAGGTAAGCGAAGCCTCATTTCCTCATTTCTTTTAAGTTTGATTTAATCAGCAATCCTTTCATGGAAGACCAAGCAAGTAGCGATGAGGACGTTGTCATGAATCACGTAAACGAAGACCGTGGTCATCAGCCGATGAGGTCAGTTGCTTCATCTTCATCTTCTCAAAATCCACCAGTTTCCGCGATATGTGCCCGCTTATTTTGTCGCCAGCGCCGATATCGTCGAAATTGTATTCCAAAAGCAGTCGAATAATCTTAGATGCCGAACAGGCCTATGGTTTTAGCCCTTTCAAGAACATTTTATGAAGCTTCGTGGCTCGTGCGTCATATCTCAGGCATCTTCTGGCAGTCAGACGGTAAAATAACATCAAAACGAGGCACTTAATTCAAATTATCACGCTAATTCAGCGCGGAAGATGGTCTTAATTCTAATTAGCTAATTCGAATTAAAACTGAAGAACTGCTGTTTCCATAGGCAGATAATTCGAATTAAAACCTCAATTATAATTAGCGGCTTATTTAGAATTAACTTGAGGTACATGGAAACGAGGTAAATGTCACATATTTTCACGGATCATACACTGTTATTTCTCTTCCTTTAAAATTAAGCATTCTTTAAAGTTCGGCGTTATAAAAGTATAGACTACATTTGTTGTATTGGTCGCCATCTATATAGCACAAAGCGACTCATTTGGTTATATCTAGTATTTCACGATCATGAATGTCTCCTTAAAAGGTTTAGGCATAACGAGCCATTGCCTTTAAGTGCACTATATTCAGTGCAAACTGCGCGACGTAAAAGGCACTTGCAATTTTACTCCCCATTAAACTTCAGTGTTATTTAAAGATTGTGCCTTCCTTTTAGCCTTGACCCGCCGCTCGCAGCGTATACCCTTGTATACATTGCGGGGATTTATTGTCTAATTGCCGGGTGCGATTTGACCACTGATGGCTCGGCCAAATCGCCACTGGGGTGGATACCACCGCCTGGAATCCAGACCTGAGAACGGTGCTTGTAAGTACCAGAGGCTCTGTGTTTGCTTGCTGCACCATAAGGGCAAAACACTTTATTCCAATTTGTTTACGGATTCAGCGTAGCCGCTTCAACTTAGCCTACAATTAATTATGCAATGATTTTGAGTGGTGCTAATTTTATATCTAACGTTTTACATATTTTGCGTTAGTAATGGTTGCCGTATGTTTTTTTTAATATTGTGAACACAACATTATAACATTCGACACGTCATTTTGTCACGTCATTTTCAATTAATGCTATGGCGTACTAGCAGGGGCGTAGAATCCTATTCAGTTGGGGGGCCTCAGCCCCCCCCCCCAACTTGTGGCTCAGCCATCCCCCCAACTTGTCAGTCAGCCCCCCCCCCAACTTTACAGAATAAATATCAGACATACAAAACAGTATGAAAGAAAAAGGAAGTGAAAAAACAGATTTAACATATTACTTATTATATAAACTAAAGATCAACACTATTTATTGACAACTAGGTAGCCTAAACAGTAAACAGTAAACAACCATGTGCACACACATGAAAATATGGCACTTTATGAAATATGTACATGGTAAAATGAGCAAAGCAAGACATCCCAATTTGGCCTTGGCCCTGGTTAACGAACAAGCATCAGAATCCAGCTTCACATTGGCCAAAACGTGTGCACATTTTGAGTACAATTATGGTTATGCAAATGACACTATGAAAAATAAAACATAAATATTATTTGACCATCTCACAGCACACTGATCATCATAGGCTGGAACAAGAACATCATAGACCTAAACAAGTACGAGTAAAAGTTATAAGAATCAGAACCTTCAATTTGCTCATAATGTTCCAGCATTACCAGCAATACAAATATGTTGCACAAGATAAATTAAGGTCAGGGTGATCAAAAGTGAAGAGGCATATCAGTTTAAGTCATTTGGGAAAAATATAGATCCAGATTCCAATACCAAAGAACCCAAAACTTTCAAAAACAAAGCACAAATATTGGAAAACAAGAGCATCCAAGGAATGCCAATGCGATAACAAAGAAGAGCTACATGCGCATATTTTGGCATAGCTGCGCCATATTTGTCTCTTTTATTATTACTAAAGTAATGCCGTTTGGTTTTCGCCTAATTTGTTTGCCTTGTGGGAAATATTTGATGTGTATTTTTACATCTCTGTTCTCAGCTGTAATATATAGAAGGACGGGCCTTGGACCATTGGCATCGAGTTTTAGAGACGCCTCTTACAGGGACAAGGGGCTTTTGGGTCAGGATTTGTGTTGAAACCATTCATTTTGTTAAGCAAGGGAAATTTGATAGAGTAAAAGGTACCCAAAGACGAGAAGAGCTCAAATCCGCAAGAACAAAATTGCATAAGAGGGGTTGTCTCAAAAATAAAGAAGTTGGGACTAAAGATGAGGTATAAGGTGGGCAAGAAAAACGGAAACGTTTCGCGCCATTGTTTTTCGTTTTTCATCTCTGAAAAACATTGCAGATGTCAGATGTGCAAAGGCAAACCATAGGCATAGGAACGGGGGAGGGGGCAGGGGCGGCAGCAGAGTAGCTGCCCCCCCCCCCCCCCCCAGTCAAGAAGTTTGGTTTCAAATATGTGTGTTTGCTCCCCATAAATTTGCAATGAGGAAAATATTGTGGAAATATTGCTTTTTATTTTTGACCGAGAAAAGAAATTGACACGGGAGCCATCAAAGTGCGCTCGAACAGCCTGAGGGAACCCTCCGTCGGACCTCGTAGTTCTCAGTGAGCTCTCGGTCAGCCTGAAGGGGCCCTCAGTCTGCCTGAGGAGCCCTCGGTCGGCGTGAGGGGGCACTCAGTCAGCCGTTGGGGGCCCTCAGTCGGCCTGATATGGCCCTCAGCCGGCCCTAGGGGGCCCTCAGTCGGCCTGAGGGGTAATCGGTCTGCCCGATGGTGCCCTCAGTCGACCTCAGATGGCCTGTAGCCTCCCCGTGGGGCTCTCAGTCGGCCTGGGGGCTCTCAGTCTGCCCGAGGGGGCTCTCGGTCGGCCTGAGTGGGCCCTCAGTAAGCCTTAGGGAGCCCTCAGTCGGCATGAGGAGGCCCTGAGTTGGCCTGAGGGAGCCCTGACGCTTCGGGGGCCAAGGAGATTACTTTGGCCCCATCCGAAAATACGATCTGCCACCACTGACGTGGGGGGGGGGGGGGGCATGACCCCGTAGTTTTTGCGTATTGGTGCTATTTTTATTTTGCGTGATGATGAAAATTTGAGATGGCAAAATGTTCCCAAAGGCGAGAAAAGCACAAAACTGCAAATACATTTTGCATAGGGTAGCTTAGTTGAGCTAAATTATCCTGCCGAAATTGACGATGATTGTTGGGGCTCGACGATGCTACCTATTCTGAAGTAAAGTGAGACGTTTCGTAACATAAATATAGTCATAACATTATCGCGTCGAAAATAAGCGATTTGGCTGTTATTACTGGAGTCCGTGGCTCCAGTAATAAATATAAGCCAAAAAAAGAAACATTGGACAAATCAAAACTAATGAGATATTTTCTGACACCTAAGACTAGATCGTTAGTTGATGATGACCAAATCCGATAAGACAAATCTTTGGTACGCTAGGTTGAACCTAGTGGCGGATCCACGGTTGGGTAAAATGGGCAATTGCCTCCCTCAAACGAAAAATTGGTAGGCAAATGTATGTTTTTACCCCCCCCCCCCCAACCCACCCAAGACATGATTTAAAAGTACTCGGTACTATTTACCACTCCCCGCTCAACAACTTTCGCTGACGGCGCCCTCATGTGGGAGCATGGCGCCCTTTCTGCGAAATGTGTAGCGAAATTCGAAACACGAAACCAAACTCGAAACCTAGATCCACCACTGGTTGAACCTGATCAGGGACGTAGCCAATGGGGGGGGGGGGGGCACGGGGCCATGCCTCCCCTGAGCAAACAAAACAAAAGCACACTAGATAAAATGGGAACTGCTGACGACCCGATCCCCCCCCCCCCCCCCCCCTTGGCTGAAGAGCAAAAATTGATTCTACTACTGACGTGCCCCCTCCCCCTGATAAAAATCCTGGCTGCGTGCCTGAACCTGAGTTGAGCCCCCCCCCCCCCCCCCCAACTGATTTTGCGAAACTACACCACTGCGTACTAGTAAGATATACGTCTCGCATAACCATAACGTCTGAGTGTCATCACAATCAGTTACCCTGACGTCCGATCAAAGCTGTCAACCACAGCTCTTGCTGAGCGTCAGAGA
>JAXIVJ010010642.1:45000-46426 GCA_036785665.1 Chirona hameri | reverse complement strand
AATCACTCCTGCCGGTATAACTCACTCTTGCCGGGATAACTCACATCCTGCCAGTATAATCACTCCTGCCGGTATAACTCACTCCATGCCGTATACTCTCCTGCCGGTATAACTCACTCCTACCGGTATAACTCACCTGCCGGTATAACTCACTCCTGCTGGTATAACTCACTCCTGCCGGTATAATCTCACTCCTGCCGGTATAACGCTCCTGCCGTTATAAACTCTCTCCTGCAGTATAACTCTCTCCTTCCGGTATAACTCTCCTGCCCGGTATAACTCACTCCTGCTGGTATAACTCACTCCTGCGTATAACTCACAATCCTGCCGGTATAACTCTCCTGCCGGTAAACTCCACTCCTGCTGGTATAACTCACAACCTGCTGGATATAACTCACACCTGCCAGGTGTAACTCACTCCTGCTGTTGTGACCTCACTCCTGCCAGTATAAACTCACCTGCCGTATAACTCACTCCTGCCGGTATAACTCACTCCTGCTGTATAACTCACCTCCTGCCGGTATAACTCACTCCTGCTGGTATAACTCACTCCTGCTGGTGTGACTCACTCCTGCCGTATAACTCTCCTGCCGGCTATAACTCACTCCTGCCGGTATAACTCACTCCTGCTGGTGTGACTCCGACAGGTCCTGGAGAACGGCACTGTCGAGAAGAAACGTCGGAAGGCCAAGGCGATAGGTGCCACCTTCTACTGGCTCCTTACATAGGACCGTGGAGGGTGTTGATTTCAAACTGGTTCCAAACATCAACGCCACATAGCCTTCACATTGCATGCAGGTGTCCCATGGTTGCATGCAATTATAGTATAGTTCGAAACTTATGGGCCATATCTTTGTTTCCCCTTTGATAGAGTTGGCCGGGGACTTACGTTTGAGAATAATTGTCTCTTGCATAGAACGTGAGCTGGCTTCACAATTGGTCATAGTATCATTGTGTATTGTGTATTGTCACTGCCTCGGGGGGGGGGGGGGGGGGGGGGGGGGCAGACCTGCAGCGGCTGGTACCAGTGTGTGCCGTGTGTACCGTGTGTGCCGTGTGTGCCGTGTGTGCCGTGGGATGTGCTGCAGAGCTTGACCTCTGGGGGACAGAGCTGCTGGACGGCTGGTACCAGTGTGTGCGTGTGTACCGTGTGTGCCCGTGGTGTACCGTGTGTGCGTGTGTGCCGTGTGGATGTGCTGCAGAGCTGACCTCTGGTGGACCAGAGCTGAGCGGCTGGTACCCGTGTGTGCCGTGTGTGCCCGTTGTGCCGTGTTGTCCGTGTGGATGTGCTGCAGAGCTGACCTCTAGGGGGACAGAGCTGTCTGACGGCTGGTACCGTGTGTGCCGTGTGGGCCGTGTGGGGATGTGCTGCAGAGCTGACCCTCTGGGGGACAGAGCCTGCTGACGGCTGGTCTAGTGTGTGCCG